>NNCF01134893.1:113767-125737 GCA_002313205.1 Laupala kohalensis
TTTATTTATTTATTTATTTATTTATTTATTTATTTATTTATTTATTTATTTATTTATTTATTTATTTATTTATTTATTTATTTATTTCAGAACATGTAAATCATCTTTGTTCATTTTAAAATACAGCGTAACTCACGCAGACACGCGGTGTATTTGGAAAATAAAGCGCATGCAGAAAAACTCGAACCATTCTCCAGACAGAGATGAATGCAGCTTTCAAGCTCTGTGGAACAGTCGGTCGCTATGGAAACTCAGTCCAACCAACAAACCAACAGCGTCACATACTTTTCAAAGTACCAAGGATACCAACTTGACATGATGAAGTGGTTTATCTCGCGGACCGAGGAAGCGATATGTTTGTAAACTTACCCCTGTCACAAAAAGCATCTCGGCCCGGCGTTCCTCACTGCTAGTAATAGAGTTATTTATGGTTAATATCTGTTTTACATTGCGAGGATATTCGAAAAGGATAGAGGTTGTAACTATTTATTACAGGAACCAAGCGCCGTACGTCATTTCCGAAAGATGATATAACTTAAAGTTCCCATGATAGATTCGGAACGAATACATTTTCGACTGGAATTTTGAAGTCTTCACATTTCGTGTGCATTAGTACAAGATTCGACCGCTGGACAGTTCATAATGTCGAGATGTATATTTGTTTTACTTTAAAAAAACAAAAACATAATTGAGTATCAATTTTAGGATAAGGTTTGGTTGGAATATTTCATAGATTTATCGGTATTGTCGCTGATAATGTTTTTTGCAGAATTGTGGTTTCACACAAATACCTTCTCTTAAATATCTTGTTTGTTTGTTGTTGGTTTTCGCTAAAATTGTATTGTTTTGCATGACTATAATATTATCATCTTTTCCTCAGCCCTACAATGGCAGAGAAATTAGTTCCTGGGATATTTCTTGTTTACTAACCACTACAGTTGATTCATTTATCATTGTGACACAGCGTTTGTACCCGCATAACGTAATAATTGTAACAGGTGAGAAAACATTATTATACATTTTCTCTCTGATGTCTTTAGTGAATATTTTAACAATAAAAATAACACTTCAGTCTTCCACCTACGTCTCACATAAAAATACGCGGGTGCAAGTCTTAGGGCACTTAGGGTCACGAACAACCTAGTAGACAGTTTTTAGAGCTTGGGTGACATGGCTACTAAAAAGAAGGTAACGTTTTTGAATATGGATAATTGGGAGAGAGTGATATAATGACCATTTTTAATGATTTACCAAACTATTCTCAATCGGTGGATGAGATTCGATGGATAGTAATAATGGCGTAGTGCTATTATATGGAACCACTTCCTTAAATAACCCATAAAATACGAAATTGGAAAACTTGAACATATAACATATTTTTGTGAATCAAATAAAAGTCGTTCCTCACTGAATTATTTTCTATTGCAAAATGTCAAAAGCTTCGAAGAGTTATTAGCGAGAAAGTAAAGTTAGAAGGGAAATTCGGAAAAACTCTTTCTATGAATTCTCTCATTTATCCTCCATAATGAGTAACTAGTGTCGTCCCACCGTCATCAAATTTCTTCTATCAATGACTATATTTAAAATTTGATATATAGGGATATACTTTGACCTATAAGTGAACATTTTTTATGCCAATCATTCTCTCTTTCTTTTACTTAAATAAAAACCCGAGTAGTATTAACCCGAATTACCAGTTTTGTTCTATAACAATTCACATTACGATCTCTTAAGATTTTGTTGCACCAATTGAAAAAGTATTAAAAAACATTTTGTTAAAATTAAAAAATATCTGAGTTTCGTTACATTAAACACATGCATTTTATTTTTTTTTAAATTCAAGTTTATGACTCCATTATTTGACAAAATTCCACTCAATGACCCAAGTAACTTCAAATAATCCAAGTATTGATTGGTCCGCGGTGACCAAAATGGAAGGCTATCGCTCTTTTAAGACATCATTTCTCTTTTTAATTTTACTGCGTTAATCTTCAATATATCTGCACGTGACACGTTACTCTTCATAAAAAAAAACACGTCTCAACTTTGGTTCGCACATTTCAATGTTACGAGAAAATTTTCGAAAGAAGATATAGAAGACACCCAGGGAAATTTTATTTTTATATTTCACTGACTCCAGACACACTGTTGTGGTTGCTATGAAATGTTGCATATCTGAGAAATAGGAAAATTCAAATTTATTTTGAGAATGATGTTAAATCTTATTGTATGAGTATATACACTGTAACCGTTGTAAATGTGAAAAGCATTGCATCATACGTCATTTTCCGAAATGTGTAGAAGGTCGTGCAAAATATTTTTATACAAATACAAAAACTGCATGTAAGTTACGTGCTTTAAGTCTCCGCTTCCTGAAAAATTTTAGTAAAACATAAAAAGATAATTAGTTGTGAAATTAAATAATAATGAATATTTGAAAGAAAAAAAATAACAAAAAGGTGTTTAGAAAAAAGATCAAATCTAAAACCGTTTAAACCAGTGTTTTCTTAACCTGTTATCTAAACCTCACGTCAAAACTTCAAACAACATGGCATTTTTTTTACAGAGTAACAAAAATAAAATGTGTTTGACCCCCCACCCCCCATATAACGCGAATTAGATCAAAAAGTTTTTAAAAACTCGAATCTATACAATTTCTTCGGGGACTGTTATCTATCGCTTCTCGCTGACGCATCTCGAAATGGCGAGATCAAAAGTGAATTTCGAGCGTACCAACCTGACGTGATGAAGTGTATTTTGTGCTGAACACGTAGTCTGCTGTATAGGATGCATGGCCTACGCAAGGAATCTGACTTTCACCGTCTCAGAATCTTCGGGAGTAATGTTCTCCAAAGTGAGTTTTCATGTCCCCCTCTGACCGCGAAACAAAAGAACTGCGTCGACTCCAGCTGACCAATCAACTTCTCGCATTATCTACAAAGCATTGTCGCCGAACAACAGGGAGAGAAACGCGGCGCGCATTATGCGAAAATGAGCAACAATGGATGTCCTGCGTCACGGATACAGGAAAATGGTTAGAATTTAGAGAAAAATTCTTTGGTTTTCAAGTGCTGAAAGATGTTTCCTGATTTACATTTCGGTAACGTTTAAACAAAAGAAAATGGAACGGTTGTATTTCGATCATTGTATCTGCGAACCTTTCTGACAGTGATTCATTTAATACGAAATATATATTACATTAAAAAAGTATTTGTAGGTTTCTTATAAAATGTCCTTAACCTACTAAATCTTTCAAAGGCAATTAATTACTCGCCTCATTTTCATTTTTTTTATTTCATGGCTTTCTTTTGGTCTAAATTTGTACCAAAAATTCATCAAAAATAAACTTGAGATTATGTTTTGATTAATACTATAACACATGAAGGTTTTTCATTTCGCTTACCGAAACCTAACTCAATCATACGATCAATTTTCAACCCCGAACGCGAAGTAATCATAAAAATATAACATAAGAGATTTATAACTAAAAGTGTACTTACATCTCGTACTTAAATAATACTCTGTTCTTCTTCTGTAATGTGACTATTGTAAGCAGATATTGCGTACATTTTTAACTGGAGACTACAATGAATGCACAGTGAAAGTTGAAGAATGATACAAAGATGTCACTGCACATAAACGTTCTAGCATACATGTATTTTTTAAATCTTCCCTAATCAAATAAACGTGTCCTATCTCATTGAAAGTTCATTCTCACGGTTTGTTTTTGCCGCATTTAATATAGTGTGACTTCACTGTAGTGATATATTTGCAACAGACTTGGAAAAATATAGTTTTCCGAGTGTAAGGTGGCACGTATACGTTGAAAGCTGTCTCAAACTTGGGAACTGGCTATTGTGATATCTAATTGTCAGGTCGCGTGTATTCGTGATTACAACAGCTTTCAAGATATTCTGTGATACGAATTATTGAAGCAATATTTGATTCATTTTTATCTAACAACCAATTTTTAAAACAAGAAAAAAACAACATCGAGAAAAGTGATGAGAACCAATTGTTCGATCAAAAGCAAAAGACGAAAGCCACAGATTATTTCACGAACTCTACACAAATTTACACAATATACTAACTAAAATGTGTGGAGTATTAAAAAATTATAATAAAAATATTCGTGCAGTTATTTTCACGATAAAAGTATTTTTTAAATTTATTTTATAAATGACATTGGTTTTTTTCCTTACCTTAATTATGATGTTAGATTAAAATGAACGAAATATTGTTTAATTTTTTTGTGGGGCTTTAGGGCTCGCCAACATCGAGGTCATTAGAGCCCTAAAAACTTGTACAGGTAGGGAAAATGCAGTTACGCTCTAGGGAGAGCCAACATGACTCTCTCCGCGTGTGTGGGACTCGCCGAANCAAAACCCTCCTGATCTACCACTCAAAACTGAAATCCCAACATATCTCTAGTCTTTATTAAGAACATTTAAAAAACAGGGAAAAAATAAGGAAAGAGGAAAATGAAAGATACCCTCGCAACATGGCACAAGAGAAAGGAAGGAGCCTTAGCACAAGTAAGTGGAAGTAATGCCAGACTCAGATCGGGGCCCCGTGTTCGCCAAACACGTATTTACTAGATGTAAGTCCCCTTGTTTAATTGATGCGAATTAATTAAATTTAATAATGTTTAATTCGCATTACAGAAAATTTTCATAGTTGTTGTAATCACGTATACTTGTGACCTCAATATCTGATACACTGCTTTTTTTCTTCCCTAATGCGACTATTATTAATATAGCCACAATATTTGCACGTATTTTTTTTTACAAACCTTGAATACTATGTGGAGGGAAATCCATTCCATGTGAGCTCACCAATGGTATTTACGTCAGTTTAAATTTCGATTACGTCGAGTCCCCTCAACTGTACCATCTATCGACACGGAACTGAAACCTTAATAATTCGCTTTTATGTTTTGTTATGGAATAACTCTTCACAGCTAAAACATTTCGACATGAAAGTTAAGGTTCTAACTAGAACAATTCCTAACTATTTGTGTAGAGCCCTAAACCAACAACGTTTCTTCCGCTCCCATTGTTGAAATTGATGCGACGGTCAGTTGTCAGCTCCCGAAGTCTTACGTTCTGATTGGCTATCAACGTGGGCCATGAGCAGTTTTTAAATATGTTTCGGACTACAACTGTTCTCAAATTTAAAAGACGTCGAAAATCAATGATACCATTCACAATCCGAACTTATATTTGCTTTCAGAGTTCACCTTCCCGACGGAAAAAGGTCACTGGAATATATTAAAGTAGTATGCCCCGAAATTTATCTGGCGGTGTGTCGTGACCCCCCACTGTGAAGATGGCCGAACCGCCGGGGGTCGTCACGTGACCTCTGAACCCCCCCCCCCGCACTGTCGCCAACCCCAACCCGTTCCCTGTCCCATCTTCCAATGTTGCCAACCTCCCCCCACCCCCTGCGGCGAAAGGACACAAACAGAGCGAAACTGTTTTTCTCACGCGATCCTAGGGGCCACGCTGCTTCTACATATAACCATAACGCACGTCTGTTTCCACTCGTGGATATAGTCAGCTCCAGGAGAAAAATGGAACCCTACTTCTACTAACAACTCAAATCGCGTTCTAAATAACAATAAATCGTGAATTTAGTGTTTTTTCAACTCTTATGATTTTTTTAAACACTATACTCGGAATAATCTATAGTTCGATAATAACTTGTACATGTAATTTTTTGTGTAAAATTAAAAACATATTGACAGTTTATATATGTATTATAACTCGCAGCTAACTTTTTATCTTATCTAGGAACTTTTGCTGAAATTTGTTTTTGAATCCGCCTCTGCCTTAGGGCCCTTGATCGGAATTGATGGNTTGTACCGCTTTTTTGACAATAAATTTATTATTATTATTATTAAATAAATGTATTGGCAAACTACTGGTGCAAAACCATCGTACATACGTTCTTCGTCTGAAGCACAGAGTGAAAAGGTCCTCTGTCTCACATTTGGTCCTCTGTATTTCGGTCATCTTCACGCTCAAAGTCGCTAGATGAACTTATTAATGTCTTTTATTCGAGATTTGAAAGTAAAATAAATATACAGAATATAATTTCAAAACATATAGAAACATAACAGTCATATAAATATCGTTAAAGTGTTATGTAAATGTAAATTCGTTGTAGACAGAAATTAATGTATTTTTGTATTTGCAGTGCGTTTGCTGTTCTTCTATGTATTTCATCATTATTATATCTTTCATTTCAGTTTATGGAAAGGGTATTCTACGTCTGCTTGGTCCATTTACACCGCTAAACATTATTCGAGTTTCTTGAAACAGTAAACTATTGTGTAAGTGCAGCAGACAGAAATAATGCACAATATCCTCTCCACGTGCAGCTACGTGAGAGAAACATGCGGATAATTAATCTACAACGCTCGAAGGCAGAGGAGGTTCAAACGTTTCTGTACATTCCTAAGTTGAGAATTAAAAAAAAAAATAGTTCACAATAAAAAAAGATAGTTCACACGCACGTAATATTATCAAACGGTATATTATTCGGAATATATTGCTTCTGATTTGTAACTATTAAAATAAATAAATTCGATATTATTAGTATACCCAAAGTGCCTAAAATTATTCAATATGGCTGCCTTAAACAAATTGCCAACCTCTACGAAACAAATCCTTGAAACACTCGAGGGAACCGTGGTAGAAAACTTTCAAGGAAAGCGTGGTCACAAAGAATTTACGTAATATCCAAATAAATATTCATGGTAGTCACAAATGGGACTATTTGCTGTAAATAAATATTAGTTAACAAGTATTTGTTCCACACTTTCCTCGATGCAGAAAGACCAGAAGAACAGCGCCACGAGAGCAAGTGAATTGTCTTGAGGTTGGCAATGGTTTCAAGTTCGAATGTCTTGCCAACTGAACGTGAGGTAACAAATATCATTACTCTTATGGACGATGACGAAGTAAAAGCGTTGGCTACACTGAGTACAGGTCCTATACCAACATCATGCCAGTAAGACTGACAATAAATAAATAAATATAGAAATAATTTACGGTCAAGACAGCAGCTGTTACAAACTGCGTTTGAGTAATTTACTGCGACTAAAACAAAATAAACTAATGAACACAGAGCATTTCCGTTCATTGTTTCTGTTTCTTAAGCTGAATTTCTCTTAAAGGCAAAGTATGGTGATTTTTACCACATAGACCACCGCCCCTATGCAAAAGTAAATAAAATCATCTCTACCCGATGGAAAATCGGAGAGACTAGGATTCAGCTACAGAATTGACGTACACAACCAAAGATAAACCTATACGTATACGAATAATAAGAAACTATTTTGTACTAACCGTTCCTATTTTATTTTTCATTCACTTACTAGTTTTTTTATCTACAGACGTATTTCCTAAAGCAGTTTCTCTAATTAACATTTAAAATACTTGGCAAAGTTTGTATTTTGCATCTGATTGCAAATTATTAAAATTATTCCAACGTAATTCAGAACAAATGAATCATTTAAGCAGAACAGAAGAAAGCGGTTTTGACAAAGCAAACAACAATACGGCAAAGAATACAATTACAAGTATGGAGATTGAGACGTAAAGACAAGATGATCTTTTACTTCTTCTATGAGTTTCTCCGAATGATAAAACTTGGAAACTATCTGATTGGATAGCTGAAACATTCCTTAGTTATGAAAACACTTCGCAAAAATGTAAGAAGTATCAAATATTAAATTTAGTTTACGCATTCACAAAGTAATATTTTACGAGCATAAATTTATGTCATTTAAGCTAAAATCCGAAATAATGTTATTAGTTTTTTTTATTTCGCTTTCGAAAAATAACTGTTATTTGATTATCATTCCTTTGCCAAGAAATCAACAAAACAGAATTTTATTTCTGTTGTTGGTTATTTCAAGTTCTTATATGATGCCTTTAATTTATAAAGTTATTCGCATTAATAAAACAGAAAAAATATTGTTGCGTTCAGTGTCCTGTTTTTAATATAATTATTTAAATTCTGCCACTCAAGACATCATGAAAACATTTTAGCGGACAGGTCACGCACACGATTCCACAATTCTACGCACCCCAAAAAAAAATACTCTACTTTCAAGAAAAAACATTTATTTATTTCGATTTTCTTCCTCCTAATAATGAAAAAGCTGAAGCGTTGGTCCATACAACAAAACGGAAGGGAGACGACGCTCAACAAGAAAAGACAGCTGAAGACAGAAAGGCGTAATTACTCGAGGCAATTAGCTGCTCGCCTACGGTCGCTAGGTATTTATCCTTCAACAGCTCCCTTTAAGTAGCTAATTGTGCCCCATAATACTTAAACACTACACACCCAATCACTAAAACTTCCTCTGCATAAGGTCATTTTTGCTGCTCAATGAAGTCCATTGCCTCGTTCTCCAGAAAGGAACATTGAAAAACCCAGTTACATATTTTCATGAGCTTATTATGAATTCGCTTCACAGCACTATTACATTTATGATGGCTGAAAATAACTACTTCCCCGCGAAATTTGCGGGTCGTTTATTAAGAGGTCTTTAACATGGAGTTACTCACTAAAAACACTTTCGCCGAAAATAAGGAAATCAAGAAAGAAGAAGAAGAAGGTGAATTTCTAAATAACTTGTGTTGGGGTCACACAAGGTTACGTATTTTGTGAATATTACAGAAGCTATTTACTTGTCACGCTCTTTATTAATTATTCTTAGCTCTCGATGCTACACAGTGGGAACGTACGCTCAAAGTATTGACTGGTATGATCAATAGATTGAAAATATTATTGTATAGTATCACCAATCTCTATTATTAATATAAATTAAAGCTAAAGTTTCCTCGCAGACGCCGTCAGCATCTTCAGGCTAAAAAAGATAATAATAATAATAATAATAATATGAAAAAAATCATGTCGATATTATTTGAGGCACAAATGAAAATAAACAGAAATATCTAAACGCAGGAAAGTAAAAGAAGGACATCAATGAACTCAAACGACGACGTAAAAAGCTTCTTTATTCCGCAGAAGAATTTTTTTTTCTTTTTTCCTGAGAGGAGGGAAAGTGAACGTCAACCGTTTTTTGACGGAAAAAGGTTAAGAAACTCTTATCAGGTGTTGTTCTACACTGTAGTGAATGGGAAATGTAGCGTAATAACGAAGCTTATCTATAATAAATTTATTGTCAAAAGAGCAAAAGTTACAAACTGCCGTGTATGACCACGTGGAAGACAACAGACTAATTTACTCTCCGGAAGCAAGCAAGGGACCATCACATCAATTCCGATCAAGTCAGAGGCGGATTCAAATTTTTTTTCATAAGTTCCTAGATAAGTCAAAAAGTAAGCTGCGAGTTATAATTCATATATAATGTCAATATGTTTGTAAATTTACATGTACAAGTTATTATCAAACTATAGATTATTCTGAGTATAGTGTTTAAAAAAATCGTAAGAGTTGAAAAAAAACACTAAATTCACGATTTATTGTTACAATAAACACTTTGCCCCTAGACAAAGCCTAGAGAACCTGTATAAGAAATCCGCCTCTACCCGAAGGAAAACCGGAGAAAAACCCGGTTTGCCAGGATGTGGCTACATGGAGAGATAGGAGGAAGGAGTTGGGTGGTAGCTCGGGGCTATTGTTAGAAGGTGAGTCGGTTAGCTCGGTTTACCAACAACTTGGTCCACGTTGAGGGGTTAGTGGAAGTAGTTAGTAATAGTTACAGTTATTGATAGTAGGAGGAGGAGCTGCACATAGAGGAAGGAAGGTTTTGCTTTTCAGTAGGTCACAGCTATATATGAACTGGGAGATTCACGTGGAAAGCTACAACATTTTTTCTGGCCCCAAAGGGAATCGAACCCGGGATGACTTGGTGAAGAGCTAGAACGCTACCACCTGCGCCACGGGTTATGGGGCTATCCGGTGTTCTGGGAAACATTCCCTTTGAAAGAGGGTTTATTTGGCTAGAATGAGTGATGAAGATGTAAGTTCTGGAATTTGTTGGTTTATATTTATGTTTATATTTATTGTGTGCGTGTGGATTGTTTCGTATACGAGTGTGTGATATTATCTGTCTTTTTTATATCAAAAGGAAGAGAGTGTTTTGAGTGTCGCCGTTGAAACGTGTGTTCGTTTTCGAGAAGGTGTGGGGGACCAAATTGAGGCTGGTCAGTTCGGTGTGTCGGGGAGTCAATACGCTTTTTTAATTATTCTTTGTTGGAACGTCGTTTTTTTATGTCTGACCTTCGTAAACCGCTTCGCGATCTTCACACGATAATACGGATACACGGCGCTTCGAAGGTTTCGAGGGATGTGGTCTTTAGTTTGTTTTAGGAAATAGTTGAGTGATTTTGGTGACCTAAATGTTGCGTTAAAACCTTGTTTTTTTAAAATCATATTAGCAATTTTTAGTGAAATTGTTCCAAAATATAGTATTGAGATCTTTCGGTTTTATTTATATTAATAATAGAGATTGGTGATACTATACCACAATATTGTCAATTTATTTTCAATGTAATGATTTTGTAAGTTTCTATATATCCGTAACCGTATCTATTCATAATTCTCTGCACATGAATTAATATCTCAGTAAAAGTCCCAAATTTTAACCGTAATAATAAAAAGTTAACTTTTTCGCCCACGTCACAAAACTACTATTCGGTTATTTCGACTATATACAATATTCAACAGACCACGTTACACTGATTATATTTAGGTCCAATTTCACAAAACGTGGAATAATCCCGATTTCCTTAAAAGTGATAAGGCAAATGGAATCGCGATTACATTTTATGCGTTCAACCATTCAAAACTAATCGTCGATTATGTTAATCAATGTTTCTGGTGAATTCTTTAGGTTGGTAGTAGTTTTACATTGCATTGTGGGTAACATGAAGACAAATGACGGGCGAAAACCGCATCTTTGTTGCTCACCAGCGCCACCAACGGACACCGGAGGTATTAGCAGCGGACCTTCCACGTGCCACTGAACATAACCTATAAATCGAGCCACGAGCAAACAAGCACAAAATGGACGCCACATTTCTTCCGTGACTGAAGAAAATTGTGATTAAAGTTGTAGATGGAACGCAGATTTTGATAATCAAGAATAACTGCACAGAAAATCTCTGTACGAAACTGGGTCTAAGTCTACTGGGTCACTCTGCAACAGCAGATCTTTGTTTGAATTTCCAATCCAATACACTACATGTAATTACACTCCTTTATAATTTAACATTCTTCCTCTATAAATGCTCAATCAAGGAAAATCTCATCATTCGATTTCGAATATCTCGTCAACAGAACAGAACGCAAGGTACAAATAGCATTACTCAAACGGACGTAAAACGGAGAAGTAAAAGAGTATACAGGTTCCATACCAACATCATGCCAGTTAAACTGGCAATAAATAAATATATAAATAATTTACGGTCAAGAGACCAGCTGTTACAAACTACGTGTGACCTCATTGCGGACAACAAAGTATTTTACTGCGACTAATATACAAAGAGCTAATAAACACATTGCATGGTTTCTGTTCCTGATTTTTTTATTTTAAGTTGAATTTCTCTTAGAGGCAAAGTATGGTGACTTTGAATGTATGCTGCACGTGCTCAGGACGGACACATCTGTCTTATTCCAGTTTGTTTTTATCTAGCAACAAAAGCATTGTTCATTTATTGCAATACGTAAGTATTGACCTACCTATGGCGTTAGAATATAAAAAAAATTCCAATATAGTTCCTTTGTAAGCATGTATAGAATACATTATGCAGCCACAAAAAAAATAGATGTCTGTCAAAGAAGGCGACATCAGTTTTATAACATTCATGATTTCGTTCGAAGGCCATAAAGGCAACGCAATCGTGTTTGCACCTCAAGACATCTCCTATGAGACGTCTGCATTAGTACGATATCATACAATTCTACAATTCTACTTCCACTTACTTGTGC
>NNCF01134896.1:0-10802 GCA_002313205.1 Laupala kohalensis
TACCCACCACTGGGAGGAGGCAGATCGGTCTATATGCCTTCGGATCATCCTCCGGCTTGCTGCAGTTCTTAGTCAGCAAGGACACGATCGCTCTCTTCCAGATTTGTGGAAAGACACCTTCATCGAGGCAACGGTTGAAAAGTCTTGTGAGTGGACCGACAAGCTGCACAGATGCTTTTTGTATCATGGACGGTGAGATTCGATCNAGATTCGATCATTTCCCGATGATTCAAATCATTTCCCGTGAGCCATCACTTATCACTCATAGTGGTATCTATGCTTACTAGTTGCAGCGTCCGTGTACTCGCGACGGTTGAGTGGTTAATATATCGTGCGAAGTTGTGTTTTTTTCTGTACAGGTAATTTTGATTAACTGAACTTTGAAAATTAATCAGCGTTAACAAAATATAGTATAAAATAAATCGTTCGTTTAACAATGAAGATTGATCATCCCGTCTTGACGCGGGTCTTTTTTCCGTTTTTTCTTCGGGTAGAGTCTGATTTCTTATACAAGATCTCTAGGCTTTGTCTAGGGGCGTGATTATTGTAACAATAAATTGTGAATTTTGTGTTATTTCATTTCTTATGATTTTTGAACACTATACTGAGAATAATCTATAGTTCGATAATAATTTTCACATGTGTATATCTAGCATTTATTAACAAACATATTGACGTTCTATTAGAACTATAAGTCGTAACAAACTTTTCATCTTATTTAGGAATTTTTGCTGAAAATTATAAATCTGCCTCTGTCTTAGAACCTTTGGTCGGAATTGATGGGATGATCCCTTGCTTGCTTTCGGAGAGTAAATTAGTATATTGTCATCCACGTGGTCATACGCAGTTTTTGCTGTTTTTTTGACAATAAATTTATTATACTTTGATTTCATGTTTAAAGAATTGGAAACCCATCTAAGGTTAGTTGTTTATTGCGATCCCCTTGACATTCTGGGTCAACTCATACTAATATCATCCATTCTTTGTCCAATGCGATATAAAATCTAATTTCGGAATGTCGATTTTCTGTACACGCAGATGACGTTAAGCGTGAATTTATCTAATTCACATCTAATTCTCGTACATCAGTTGTATGCCAATTGTCTGTAAAATGAACCGAGTAAGGCGGACTTCACAAAGAGATAGGATTGATGAGGAAGACAATAGTCAACAAGATTCTATTGTAACTGCTATGAGGTTGGAGATAAAAGAATAAAGCTTATTTAATACGTTCAGCATTAAAAAATCCGAATCAAAACGTAGATAAGTCACCAACTGCGGTGATCCAGTGCTTAACGTCTTCGCTTCCTCGAGAGCGTGTTTCACACCCGGCTCGCTCGAATTTATAGAGATTTTCGTAAAAAATTAATAACAGATTAAGATATTATTGAGCTGGAAAGTGTACTATGCGTTCTGTTTTTCGTCCTGTTCTAAATAATTTAGAAGTAGTAATAAAGTTATTTCTAAATTACACATACCATATTGCATATTCATCCTTCTAATCGGCACGCATTGGCGCGCCCTTTAGTTGCTTGCGTGCCACAGCCGGAGGCCAGTGGTCGAGATATACCTTCGACTGCGTTAATTGTTTGTTTTGCGGCTGCGCTCCCGAGAAGAATATTTCTCTTTGAGATTGTCGGGTGATGACACAGTCACAACCAATAATTTCCTATTACCATCCTGGTGAGACCCCGAGCAAAACAGGACGCATAATCGTAATTTCACCGGTAGTATCCCTCACTTCGTACTGATTTAATACAAATAAATTGACATGCGCTGACCCCTCTTCTGTTCTCAGTAGTGCTGCGGCCAAAGCTTTCTTTTTCACAAAGACGGCTCATCTCTCATGAAAATTATAATACAACATTAAGGACACGTGTGGCAACCCCTTTCAAAAAGAGGGGCGTCATCTTCAATAGTATCGCGCGCAAAACCTACATCTATCAGGTACCCTCTTTAATTAGTTATGTTAGTTAAAAATCAGGTAGATAGTGCAAATTCTTGAGTAGAGAGCAGCATTACTAGAGCGCAGTTTTTTGGTCGCACAGTCGGTGCCACTGGTTCCGGTGCAACATTGTCCCCAGTTCGGGGCCAACTAACTGCCGTCAGCAACGAGCCAACTTGGCGATACTTCTGTTCACAGTACTTCTGTTCACAGAACTGCAACATGTTGATGGACTTCATCTTTTTTAATACTTCGCTTTCTCTAGTTTACATGACCTGTGAAGTTACATGGTTGTTAAAATAATGACAAGTTGCTTAAAAGATTAATTGCTTGCCCCCATTCGAGCCTTCATTGGAATTCTAAAACTTTTATTTATTAAATATCATTAAAAACTTGTTCTTATTCTATATATTTAAGAACCAAGACCATGAAATGTTTCTATACCAGGTTCCGTCACACATTCGATCGATTTAAATCGTTGTGCTTTGTTTGCGTGACTTGCGGTCAGCCATCACACGAGGTGTTACCTTCTTGTCGCCTCCGTGCAGTGTCAATTGTAAGGAGAGTTATCCCTTCAATTCAAACGCATACACGAAATATCTGATGGAAAAAGAGTTCCAAGGCGTTTGAGTTACAAATAAGGGTGCTTTACTTGACGGTAGACGTCTCTACCTGATTAAACATCCGATCAGCATGCTTAATACCTTCGCGTCTGCGACAAACGTTCCGAAACGTTCCACTCTTTCCCCAATCTTAGACTCAACATTAGAAATGCAAATTCTAGGTTTTAGATAATAATGCGTCAGGATTTAGATACATTCTATTGTTAGATTGGTATCACAAAACTTTATTTTCTCTGTAATTTGTAAATAGCGCGAAAAACTGAACTTTGGTTTAGTCATATTTGATGGTAAGAAATATTACTGTTTGATAATTAATAGTAATTAATTAGTACAAAATAAAAGAACTCAGTTGCTCATTAATAATCGTGTATTCTCATTTGCTTTTGTCGTTCAGTTGCTAACTATCTCACAACAATGGACACTATCGCATTCCCTAACTCATTCAAAGCTGATCTTCAGAAGGCGTACAATGACATGGTACAGTATATTGACACACGAATCAGTGCGCTGGAAGATGTCAATAAGAAAACGGTCGACTGTTGGACTACAGTTAGAAATCCTCGACGCCCTTCCAACTGCTACCACCCGGTTAGACCAACGACACATGCACCACCCCAACTCTTCACTCAAAATAGGTTCAGTGTGTTAGATGACATGTCCCTGTTTCCTCCCTTAACTACTCGTTTCATTCCATCCCGTCCAGTATCCAGACCAGTTCACACACCACACACAGGTAAGCACAGCCGCCCAAAATCACATAAAGTAGTGCTATCCAGAGATGATACCAACACTTCCACGCAGAAATCAAACGTGCTCATACTAGATGATTCGCACGGTCGTCAGTTGTCCTCCGCATTGCGTGGATTGCTTCCTAGCGAGTTCTCAGTCTCCGGTTTCTTTAAGCCAAACGCTCGTTTGGCTGAAGTTATTCGAGAACTGGACACTTACACTAAAAAACTCACAGAGAGGGACACAATAATCATCATAGGTGGGAAGAACGATATTAACTTGGGTGGTCATTTCAACGCGTCTGAACATCTACAAAAACTAAAAAAGGCCTCCTTGCACACGAACATAGTGCTCTCTAGCCTGCCTCCACGCTTCAACGTTCCACAAATAAACCACGAAATTAACCTGGCAAACATCTCCCTAAAACATCATCTGGCAGACACAAAAATCACATTTTTTTATTTGCAACCACACCTGACTGCCAAGGACTTTACCCAGCACGGTTTACACCTGAGACAGTCTGGAAAACAGCACTTCGGTTCTCTTCTAGCTTCACATCTGACCTCACATCATCCACCTGCCCCACTACCCACTCCTACACCTCCTCCTGCACCTACCTTATCTCCTCCTTCTGCTCCTACCTCATCTCCTTCTGCTCCTACCTCATCTCCTCCTTCTGCTCCTACCTCATCTCCTCCTTCTGCTCCTACCTCATATCCTCCTTCTGCTCCTACCTCATTTCCTCCTTCTGCTCCTACCTTATCTCCTCCTCCTCTTACCTAATCTCCTCCTTATACTCCTACCTCATCTCCTCCTCCTACTTCATCTCCTCCTTCTGCTCCTACCTCATCACCATCTCCTCTTCCTATCTCGACACCCATTACTTCTCTTTTCCTCGTTCTTTCACCTACTGCTTCCTCACCTCGCTCGTCCTCATCTATTCCTCCTGCGGCCCCCATACACAGTTACAACTTGCGCTCAGAAATACGATGTGGTACTCGAAGGTGACAATCGCATTCAGGTGCAGTGTGCGGGCTTGATCCGGAACAAGAAGATGTACCAATTCCAAATTCCTCTCCACAATTTAACGCCGATTCCATTTCTCGTGAGTCACAAACTTTTTGCGAAAAAAAAAATTATATTTCATCATAATGTCCAATCCCTTTCAAACAAATTGACAGACATTAAAATTTTGGTACACGAAAGTTGATTCCCTCACAGAGCATTGGCTTTCAACTAACAACATCAACGGTACAGCTATTTCTAATTATTATTTAGCAAGTTCTTACTGTCGGCAAAATTTTAAAGGCAAAAATCCCCACTGCGGTACGTGTACCTACGTTCGTAATGATATTTTATCATCTCCACTGACAGGCTACGAGAACTCATGCGTAGATAGTGTGTTCAAATTTACTGCAGTTAATCTGACCGACACCGGTATTATTGTTTTGTGTATTAATAGACCTTCTCAATCAGATCTTGACATATTTTTGAGGAACTTCGAAATTGTTTTAAAACATATCACACATAAATCTACTAAATCTATCGTTATGTGTGGCGATTTAAACATCGATTTCCTGAGTACATCCGACTCTGCACATTCACCAGTTAATCGATTCAAGAATCTTATCGACTCTTTCAACCTTATTACTACGATAAACGTAACCATGGAATCTCGTATCTCTCTGAAGTGTTTGTCGCTGAATACAGTGATCACCTTGCTCAAGTATTGACTATTAATAATAAACTAAAACCCCTTAAAATCCTTTACAAATTTACAAGAGAGTTTAATGACATAAATAAATCCATATTTATAAATTATTTGCGTGAAGAAACATGGAAAGATGTTTACAATTGCCAAAACACCGACGAAAAATTCAATGTATTTATCTCAATATTCCTAAAACATTACAACTCTAGTTTTCCCATAAAACTCAAGTTAATTAACACAAAGAAATACAATAGATGGATCACCCAAGGGATAAGTATTTCTTCAAAAAACAAACACCGTTTATATTACTCGGTTCATTTTACAGACAATTGGCATACAACTGATGTACGAGAATTAGATGTGAATTAGATAAATTCACGCTTAACGTCATCTGCGTGTACAGAAAATCGACATTCCGAAATTAGATTTTATATCGCATTGGACAAAGAATGGATGATATTAGTATGAGTTGACCCAGAATGTCACGGGGATCGCAACAAACAACTAACCTTAATTGGGCTTCCAATTCTTTAAACATGAAATCAGAGTATAATAAATTTATTTTCAAAAAAAACAGCAAAAACTGCGTATGACCACGTGGATGACAATATACTAATTTACTCTCCGAAAGCAAGCAAGGGATCATCCCATCAATTCCGACCAAAGGTTCTAAGACAGAGGCAGATTTATAATTTTCAGCAAAAATTCCTAAATAAGATGAAAAGTTTGTTACGACTTATAGTTCTAATAGAACGTCAATATGTTTGTAAATTAATGCAAGATATATTCATGTAAAAATTATTATCGAACTATAGATTATTCTTAGTATAATGTTTTAAAATCATAAGAAATGACTTTAACACAAAATTCACAATTTATTGTTACAATAAACACGCCCCCAGACAAAGCCTAGAGAACTTGTATAAGAAATCAGACTCTACCCGAAGGAAAAACGGAAAAAAGACCCGCGTCAGGACGGGATGATCAATCTTCATTTTTAAACGAACGATTTATTTTATACTATGTTTTGTTAATGTTGATTGATTTTCAAAGTTCAGTTAATAAAAAACACCTTTGCAGAGAAAAACACAACTTTGCACGCTATATTAACCACTCAACCAATTCGAATACACGGACACTGCAACTAGTAAGCAGAGATACCACTGTGAGTGCGTAAGTCAGTTCTTACGAATCGTACTGAGATATTAAGCATGATGGAAATTTTCCATATAATTAGCATCCAGTGAGGTGTGTATTGCACGGAACAGAACGTAAAATGGACTCTGTGAAGCAGGTTTAACACATGACAAGATGTGTACCTGTTTCCTGAAGCTCTCGTCAGTTCTGAGGACTCGCTTGACGGATGTGAAAAAAGCCATTTCCCTCGACATTGCACGTTCATCTTCCTTGACGATCATCCACAAAACTCTTCTCGACTTAGATCCGAAGTCTTTTGCAGGATTGGGGATAATCATCTCTCCTGTTCCTTTCCCTGTTGTTCCGTTCAGAGTGATATTTATTTTATTACCCACTTCACGCGATGTTCTTTTGATGCTATCGCCAGGGATCAAGGTGTGGTTACCGGAACGACGGGTAGATGTCCCATACAATTCTCCAACCATGAACGTAAGCAATAGTGAAAAGAACAGAAGATGCCTACACAGAGAAATAACAATGTTTTAGTAATTATAACACTGAAATAACAATGTAAACATATTTGTCATTCGACATTCCATCTTTCTTAACAATTTAATTTAATGGTTTCAAATGTACCACTATGTGCTTTAGTGAACTTAAAAATTGTTGATAATGAAACAAGAATATCCTTAATATATTTTTGCATGAAAAATAAACAAATTTAATAATTGAAAATCTCTTAAGTCAGTTAAATTATTTTCACTGATGGAAGAACATAAAAAATAGAGCGAAATACATGAGAAATAAGTAAGAAAATACTATTAGGTTTTTGAGATTAAAAAATGTCTGTAAATGCAAATGTTTGACATAACTAAGCCTACTGCAATTTATTATTGTAAACACACGTCACAAGTAGATGTAAAACTTTAAAAGCACACGACGCAAGTCAACGTATTAAATGATTATAGTACTTGTACACAAGAGGGAATAATGTATTAAATGTTTTAATATATTGACTCGTTGCGCGTGTTTTTTGTTTTGTTTTTAGATTTATAACTACTTGTGACGTATGTTAACAATAATAAATTGTGTTCTGTTTAATTTGGTTAAAAATACGTATAAGTTATTAAATTGCAGACGAAAAAGGAGAACATAAAAATATATCTTTTACCTCTCCAAATGCTAGTTATGATGTTCATTATACTCAGCCTCCATCAAGTGTTAAATAAAACCATATTTTGAAAAATTAGCCTGCAAAGCAATATAGTCACGCAGAGTCGTTGCTAATACCGTATTCAGTCGTCAGCGATGGACTTACGCTTGATAAAGATATACCAGTCTGATAAAGATATACCTGTCACATTCACAATTGATAACTTATAGTATATACTAACTCTGGATATTCTAAACCGTTCATTCTTACAATAATTTAAACTGTAAACAAGCTATTATATGTAGTAAGGTTGTGCAGGTTAGAAATGAATAAACTTATAGACAACCTCACCTTAAATATTCCATTCCAAATACCATTGTTTTCCAAATATAGAGACGATTTGCTCTTGGCAATACCAAGAACAAGAAAGAGTAAACGCAATCAATTTAGCTGGAAACAGAAGTGAATAATCAAATCTTACTTCTTGATTCAAACCCTGACGCCGCTACAAGAACTACGATAAATATCATGTCATCGTATTGCCAGGAAATAAACAATATACAATCGATATACAACTAAAAGGAACTCTAACTATTAACATTAATCATTTTATAACAATATTACACATGAATTGATGTTATTGACAAGCTAGTGCAAAGTGCAAGTTAAATATAATGCATTTCAGTCACATATATTGAAGGCTTGGAGTAAATTATCCAGAAAAGAAATAAGTTTTTTTATCATCAAAGTGGTCATGCATAGATTATAACTGCATTTTTGACAAAAGAAATAATTTGTTCGAATATGTAATACATATTTTAGCTTAAAATTTCAAATAGAAATTTAACTTTTCGCTAAAAAACAGCTAAAACCGTTCAATTCTTCGTATGACTACGTAACGAATAACAAGCTAGTTTACGTAGGTAGAATATAGATTTTACAAAAAAAAATTCTTACCTGAAATCGAGAAAAATCAGGATACCTAACGAATATGTAATAAGCACAAATAACTTCCCTATTAAATAATATTTAACATAAGTGCAAATAGTATTTGCCTCTCCTCCACAAAAATAAATGCAACCGCATGCCCAGCAGCCACACGTATTGAACTACAGTCAAGGACACACGCCACTCAGCACAACGAGAAATTTCAACAGTGCAATACGATACAGTCGGAAGCAGATGTAAATTCTCATTGCTGTTGCAATCGTTACGCGGCGTCCCTACCACCTGGGGATAATGGCCACATTTAAACGAAACTGACGTTAATGCAACTGAATAAGGTCGTTGATTTATGATTTTTCAATTTTGTTGGAAAGAAAACAAAGTGTTGTCCTTGATTGTTTGCACCGATGCGAAAATACAAATGGGCTCCTTCCCACATATTCAATAACAATATTACGTCACTATTGATCATGCTGAGGGCAAGTAACGAACTAACTTGTTCTTACTACGTCGAGTGAATATCTTCATAATGAATAACGTATGTTCACAGGTAATCCTTTTGGTGTCTTTTTTGCAATAGAGGCCAAATGAGTAGCTATACGCAAAGAACAAAAATA
Organism: Laupala kohalensis; assembly: GCA_002313205.1. Classification (NCBI taxonomy): domain Eukaryota; kingdom Metazoa; phylum Arthropoda; class Insecta; order Orthoptera; family Trigonidiidae; genus Laupala; species Laupala kohalensis. The sequence goes on from NNCF01134896.1 coordinate 8,861, forward strand.
AAACGTTACATTTTGAAAATGCGATATAAATGGCGACCCCATATAGTTTCTCGATTTTCCGGCGAACATATTGACCTTATTTGTTGAAAAGTACGTATTTTGCCGCGCGAGAATCATTTTGTAATCAGTCAAATAGTCAGACAGATTGACACAATAATTTTAGCATTGCATTAGCAGAGTTTTATTGTCCATCAAATAAAAATTATAATTTACAAGTAGATTTTTGTATTTGAAAACAAAAATTTGAGTCAGAAAACAATGTACCACATATTTGAATCGTTTCAAAGTAATAAAAACATCCAGAAAGTGGTTAACCCTAAACAGATAACGTTCATCAAAACCTAACAAAAGCAAACCCTTCGTGTTGTGGACGAACACATAAATTGTAGGTATTTATGGCAATTTAGAGTGAAGTACTTTAATTAATTTGAAATATAATGTTGTTAGGGAGCCAGTTGTAATATACTGGTCATTAATACATTTTTTAATACCACTAGATTTTCCAGTCTTATACTAGTTTGATGAATGGGAAACATAGTATTGAGAAAATATACAGGTCATTAATACATGAAAATATACATTTTTTTAAACCACTAGATTTTCCAGTCCTATACTAGTTTGACGAGTGGGAAACATAGTATTTTCTCAATCGTTACCTATGTTTTCGTATACGCTGTTCCGAGTTTTTAATGTTTAACCAAATTTTTTATCGTTAAGAAATAGGCATAACTTTTTTATATTTAAAAAATACTGTATGAAAAAAACTTAAATTTCTACGTAACTTATGCTGCTTCCATCCATGTAACATTATTTGCGGATTGTCTGATGGAATAATCCAAGAAACTTCTTTACAAGATCCACTATGTAGCATAATTTATCTACTTGAATCATGATTTATAGCATCTGGTTCAATATTTACTTCCCATTGTTTATTATATAACATACTTTTTCTCAAAGAAATAACTATTTGGTCCCTTATTGCTTCACAACATGTCTGACTTTGATTATCTTCACAAACTTCACATGTAAATTTAGCTTTGTGTTTGTTTCTTAGATTAACAAATGCTCTCTCTTGATTGAAATTAAAATATGTTATTTCCAGACTTCTCAGTAACACATTATCATACTGTTGTACATTTGATGTCTCACATCATTCTAGTCCGTTCCACACAAATAGTCTGATATAGTCGTCCTCAAAACGTATCCAACTGTATATCCCATTCCCCACATTCCTCTAAAACTCAAACATATTCACTTTCAGTAACATTTTGTAGAAATCCCAAACTAGATAAAATACCTTCTACAGAAAACCATCTACGTCTATTGTAGTGTCTTCGAAAGTAAAGTTTCCGCCCATAGTAATGTCTTCGTCCTGAAATGTAACGTCTTTAGCGTCTCAAAAACATTTTAAAAGTAAGGTTCTGTCACTTCTACTATTTTCATTCTACGTTTAAAAACAGGATCTGGAAATGGAGGAAAATTTCATACAAAAATTACTATTCCCTCATACTTTAAAACATGCCCATCACTAAATTTTACATCAACTCTAAATAACTTACATTCCAATAAACTGTTTTAAAAAAATCTATTTCACATTTATAATTATCCGTATTAAAATCTTCAAATAAAATAATTTTATAATTATTATTTAAACCTGATAAAAAAGATTTCCTTTTCCTAGCATAAAAACATAGTTAGGGTTTACATCTAAACAAATTCTTTCGATACATGTACTCTTAGCACATCCAGTTAAACCTTATAAATATAATTGTAAATTAGTTAAACCATAATTAAAACTATTACACTACAACTACATTAAATCACTATCCAAATAAATCTACTTCATATTTCGACAATCTTTAATCTTTAATCTTTTAACTATGTTTAGATTTGCGTAAATGATCTAATGATATTTAAAAATTTAAATGATTTTAAACAAAAG
>NNCF01134896.1:12404-35615 GCA_002313205.1 Laupala kohalensis
GGGATTATCCCGTCGTATATTCCAATATAAAAATATTTAATAACTTTTATATTATATTTATGAAATATACTATTTTTGAATGAAAATATATATTATTTCATTTTTTAAATTTGAAATAAAATAAATTAGTGTATAGAAATTTAAAAACCGCATTACAGATAAATAAATAAGACCGATTAATATTCTTTGTCTCGAAATATGTCCCAGTATTATCCTGTGTCGGTCCGATAATCGAAAGTGTTTACGGAATGGGATGTTGGCTAAAATAAGTTGGACAACACTTACAGAAATCTCGTACAGATACGAAGTCTCATTCTAGATTCCCTACTTGCTCTCGGTGCTGGTTATGTAGCCTCCACGTAAATCAATCACATCTCCGAAACGTACTGTTTGAATAAAATGAAATTACTATCAAATTAAGGGCTATATCTTCAAATTTTACGTAGTTGCATTACAATTTTGAGAGTCAATGCAAAATTTATTGATGTGAAATTCGTTGACATTTGCCAGTATTTCCCGTAATTTAAACTAAATCTTATATTTGTTCAATTGTTTTGTAGGAACAAGATATCGCATTAAATCCAAATTTTATTTCATGTTAGATACGTTTTTCACAGTTTTTTCCGAGTTTTATTATTTGATTTTAGTAAGTTATTTTTTTCTTAAAAATTTTGTGAACCTATATTGTGTTATACCGAAGATTTTCGTTAAAAGCACAGTTGACATCGTCACACTGACTTTTTTTTTAGCAAAATACGTATTGCGACAGCTGTTTTGTTATTTATATAATTACATTCCGATACATACGTTCTTCGAGGTCTTAATGTGTAAAATGCATCACATATAAATCGAAAGAAATGACTAAGAGAAAGTCATTTTAAAAATACTATATTATTTGAGGGCAACCAATGCATATATTTTAAAATTATATACATTTTTTTGATGGAAAATTAGTGAGGAATTTTTTCTTAAATAGTAATTTTCTCTAAAACCTGACTGTACTCCGCCAAAACGGCAAAAATCACGAACATGAAACTTCGGAATGCGATTTAGGTAGGAGTGATTCCGAAAAATTCGGGAGAGAGTTAATAATCGTAAACAATAGTACATTCTGCTCCCTATTTAAAAATTTAAAAACTTTACTCTTTTGCCACTTAGTTTTATTAATTTTAGCACTAAAAATTGAACGTCACAAATAAAGATAATATTACATCTTTTTTTAAGTGGATTCTCTTCTCGTTCATAAAGGCCGTGATTTGCAAAAAAAATCGATATTTTTCTGTTTGTGTACAATGTAACAGGATGGGAATCCATTCTTCTTCCTGCTCAATGCATCTTTGGACAAATCGAATCTAGAATTTTTCTTATTTTCGTAATTTCTATCTCCCTAGTGATAACCACCCGTAACCTGATCGCGTCTTCGATTTCACTCAGTCTCTGTATGGTTTGCGTCCCCAGTAACATGCTACAAGTGTTTTAATTATATGCGACCTTTTTTCTAACCTCTTTTCTATTTCTAGTATGTACGCTTCATATAATTTATTTTTAATTACCTTGCTGTCACTACTATCTAATGTGGCCAGTCATACGTGTTCCAGTCCTATATTACAGAAAATTTCCCTAATTTGCCTTTTCCATTTACCATTTCCCTTATTATGATACGATGTCGACACAATAGCATTTTTCTTCCCGTCTTGATCGCTAGCGCATATTTTATTACTCCGAATTTCAGCTTAAGTTTAACTGGCACCTGAAAAAATTCCCAGAGAATACCACTGTTACCGATGCCTTCCGCAAGACCAATTATATTTTTGAAATACATATTTTGAAGAGAATAAAATATTGTATTTTCTCACCCACACACACACCCACACTTCTGTCCCGTACGCTATTTCGGGTACCAAGATTAAATTGAACATTGTATCTTAAAGATTTGGCGCTATTTTTGGTACCTTTGCTTTACTTCGCATGATACTACTTTATATATATAAGACTTCGCGTTTTGCCTTTTTTGTGTGTTCAGGTCCACTATACATTTATTCTTATAGTTATAACAAAATGCGTGTATGTTTTACACATATTTCAATCAAAGGGAGCAGGAAGGGTATAATGTTTGACGTATGAAGGTGTAACAACTCAACCGCATTTCGGTTACAACACGAACCGATTACACTCCCCCATGGTCACGCCTTAAGCCGCCCTCGAGCGCTATTATTACAACAAACACACGCCATCTTGTCCTGTGTTTACATCTGGCCACGGCCCTCTGCATAAGAGCCAAGGCCTACGAATTGCAAAGAACAGCGAGTGAACAAGGAATCTACGAACGATGAGCCATGAACGTAATGAGTCAACATGACGTAATTACGTAATTACATAATAGTACATCGTAGCATCACTCATATGACGTTCCTACTATCATCCAACTATGTTTAATATTGCGTGTCAACGCTCACTTGTCACCTCTACAAGTCACTGCCAGGTTACTAAATAACAACCAGAATTGCTACTAGCTCGCTGAGAACCAGACGTTCCTACGCTCGCTGACGCGAATTAATTGTGAAAGTATTCCTGCCGCTCAAAGCCACTTTTGACGAGCTCTCTACTTCCAATTACACTCCGAGCTATCGCTGCAAGCAAACTTCATCTCGCCGAAATATTCCAAGCTCGACGAGATTTCCCGGCACGGCACTTTCCACGATCTGGAACCCGTACGGAAGATCCAAGCCTTCGCTGGACACGAAGACCGCTTACCCAAGCTACCCGGACCAGCCACGATTGGAATCCTGCTTCCTGGAGAGATTTCCACGCCACCCTGCCTTTCCAGAGGGTCCAGGATCCACGCTACTAGTTACCCAGCTAAAAGCAAGTTCGACGGCGTAAATACCACGTCTGTCACACGGCCTTTAACAGCCGCTAATTCACATTTTTAATTACCTGCTTTGTTTTAACTATTTGTTCCTTTGTGCTTACTAAGTTACTTATTCACCATGAATAAAAGCTGGTCCACGCAAATAAAAGCATTCTGAGATCAAGTGGCATTTATTTATTTGGCTGAACGCAAGGGAATACTTGAAGGGAGTCGCTTGAGTATTCGCCTCGCGGGACGTCACAAAGGTTTGACGTCATTTTCTTCTTTGTCGGTGTCTGCTGTAGATGTAAGTTTTCAAAAGTAGAAAGATTGCTTAGTTTTAGAGAAACTCGAAAACAGAAAACAAGCCAATATGTATTTTTTATTTTTCTGGAAATATAACGCTTATGAATTTTATCTACATGGGGCATGTTGGATGTAGGTGGGCAGGTTAGCTTGCATTACCGACAATTTGACACACGTGGAGGTTTCAGTAGCAGTAGTCAGCAATAGTTATTATATTAAGAATAGTAGAAGGTGGATAGAAGTAGGAAAATTCGCTTTGTAATTCTCAAAGAGATATTAACAGAGAGATTCAAGAGAAAACCTATATTTTGATTCTGAAGTATCCGAGAATTGAACACGGATTGACTCAAGGGTGAGAAATCATGCTAAACCAATTCTCTCAAAAAGGGAAAAACTTTTCTTGATACAAATACGACGAGTCATGTGTAATTCCATTTTATATTACATGGGTGGCGCGTATGATATGCGTCGCGCTTACCTCACAACTTAAATTAATATTTCCAGAAAATCGATTCCGAAGTACAATCTCCCCTCAACCTTCACAGAGGTTCGAGCACCTATCATCAAGAAGCACCACGTATGCCAACGAATCCCGGCTGAAACAAGAATAAAATATACATATTTTGACTTAACCACTGCTACTTTTTATTAAAGTTGGTCCCGTAGCAATGTATATTTTTGTTAAAAAAAACAATATGAAAAATAACGAAAAAACGGCGATTCATTGTGTATTTATCAGTTAACAATAAAGTAAATAAATATTCAGGAATACACATAATTCGTTTAAAGTGCATAAGACCAGAAACAAATTTGTCGGCTGAACGTATTCGATTCGCGATTTATGCAACTTGCTTAACAAAACGTTCAATAGCTTTTTTAAATGTCTATAGATGAAAGTAGCGTAAAACTACTTTAGAAACTTTGCTAAATATCAAATAATCTTCCAAAAACTTTCATGGTTTAAAATTGTTTTTTTAAGAGGTCTCCTGCAATGTATTACCCTATCCACTATAATTGCATATATTTCCTTTAAATGACCAATGAAGTATGTTACTCACGTTTAAATCACAATACACGTTACTGCCGATATTATTTAGTGAATTAGTTCCAAGTTACGCGAATACTGTATTTAGCATCCCCTTTTCTCCTGTCACTATACGAATCAGATATCATTACGTAGATCATATTCTGGTAGGGAATGCCGTCGTTTTAACGGTGATCGAATATTTTAATAATGTATTGTAAAAGACAACTCGCTTCCTATTTAAATAAATAATAAACTTCAATGAGAAATGAGCAGTTACAGGCTGCGTATGAACGCGGGGACGAGAATTGACTAATTTTGTTCCCCCGAATTCACCAAAGGACTTTTCTATCAATTCCGATCAAGGTTCTCAAGAGAAGCAGCGGATAAAATATTTATAAAAGAAGATATTTAACAAATACATACTAGTATCGAATTAATAAAAACATTAATGACATTGCCGTCTGTGTATAAATACGCGTGTATCCGAAATACTTGGCCAATTGTAACGTCGGCGCCAAGACATTCCATCAATTTGTGAAATATTATTATTTCTTTTCATTTTCGAAGCCGGATGCTGTTAAGATACTTTCAATAAGTGGCCGGTCGGTGCTAATACGGAAGTGCGACGAACTTGGGACCCACCCTAAGCGTCTTCAGTTATTGAGGTGTTGTTTGAATGAATACCTTTCACTTTTGAGGAAGGTACAAGTGTATTGGAAGAATGTGGCTTGCGACGTTGACCCACTGGAAGTTCGGTGTACCTCAGAAAAGCAGAAATTTTTTAAACGGATGTGAGTGAAGAACACTGAGATACCGTGAAAAAGGGTGCTTGCGGGCGCCTAGGTGACGCCCATGGCGATTCGTCCTCTACGGCGCAGTCCCTGCAGTCCTAGAAGCCAAAGGGTCGACCCAAAAGGAGTGTTTGCACGGTGGTGGCGAAGGCATGGTTATTTGCTGATCACGTGACTTCTTGTACTCTATATATTGAGAGGTGTGACGTTCCTCAGAGACTCTTCCGTGGGAGGAGAGCTCGCCTGCACTGAGATGTGACGAGGCTAGACTAGGTCTTGGAAACCAGATGTTCGTTAGGCTGCTGCGCTAGTCATAATGAAGTCATCACTAGTTGCGAGGGTCGTAATTTGTATCAGTTAGTTGTTGGGGAAAACTACTTATAATTTGGAAGGGTCAGATAACCTGAGGGTTTACTTTTTAGTTGTCTTCAACTAAATTTAACAAAGTGTAATTCATGCCTTCCAACAGCATTACTTATGTAATAACAGATTATTAGATGTATTAATGGTTTTGGGAGTTTGTCTCAGTTGTAAATTCTGATTTCTAATTAATTTGTAATAAATCATTATTTATTGTTATTACACGTGTGTTTGATTGCCTGGGAAACTGGGCTGGTGGCTGCGAAGAAAACTACCATAGGGATTATAGTATTTATGTGGATCCCGCTTCTATCAAAGAAATAATAACTTCGCATCAGGGCTTGAGGTGTGATGTTACACCAATCAATAACAAACCAAAACGGAAGGGCCGCGACACCGTCTATTTCAGAACTTCTTAAAAATCTAACATAATATTATTTGCAAATATTTTTCTGACTACCTTCTATATAGACTTTATTTTCTAAATATTTCAAATACGCCGTTTTATTTTCATTGTGTGAATGTTATCTAAGCAGTTTGAAATTATTGCTCTGTGATCGCAAGGATCAATAACGTTTCTTGCATACTTGAAATTGGCAGAGGACTCTAAATGCCATAATGCGCAAATGATCCTTTTTTGGGAACATCTAAAGGGTCTCGTTTACGCGACTCCACTTGACTCAGATGAGCATCTCGTAGCTCGAAACCCTGTAGCTGCTGCACGTGTTCGTAAAATACCTGGTATCTTACAATGTGTTCACTGATCGCTTCACCGCACCTTTCAAGCATGTATCACTGTTGGGTGGCGCAGTTTTAAACAGTTTTTGTAAACATTGAACTTGTCAACGATGCTCTCAATAATCACTTTGTTTTTACTTCCATCTCCTATTTCTATACTTTGCGCCTCACCGCTTCACTTGCGCCCATACATTCTTCTACAATAAATGATGGTTACAGTATCCTGTACGAAACTTTGAAGTGTGTTTTTTTGAATTCGGCATTGCTCTGTACGTATGCATCCACCCGTTAGTAAAAGCAGTCTCAATATAAAGAGCCGGTCGACCAGGAGTGGATTATTTATTCTATTATATCCTACTTCTCCTAGTATCAATAACTATCACTAACGACTCCTAGACTAACCCCTCCACGTGGGTCATGTTGTTGGTTAACACAGATAACCGACCCAACTAACAATAGCCTACCACCCATCTCCTACCGTCTATCGCTGCATATCCCCTTAAGACATACTGCAATAAAAATATCCCAGTAAATGTAATAAATCTTACTAAGATTCTTGACGAAAATTCTCTACTCGATTATCAGGTGGCCGAGAGTCGGCCTATTTATAAAATGATAAATAAGTACTCCAGTTTGTCCCGTGACGATGTATAATTTTTTATTATTCTTCTAAATGTTTAAATATCATTATAAAAATAAGAAGTAATGGCGAGTTAAATTGTATCCATCAGTTAACATTACACTAAAATCAATATATAGGAACTCACTTGACTCGTTTAAAATACTTAAGAGCGTACGTACAAATTTATTGGCCGAGCGTAACCGATTCGTGATTTATGCAACTCGTTTAAGAAAACGTATAATAGCTTTTTTAAATGTCCGGTGATCCATAGATAAAAGTAACGTAAAACTACTTCAGAAAATTTGCTATATATCAAATAATACATCAAAAACTATCAGGGTTTAAAATTGATTTTTTTAAGAGGTGTCCTGCAAGAGACGTCTCCTGCAATGTATTACCCCAACCACTATAATTGCAATTATTTCATTTAAAAGGTCAATGAAGTATGTTGCTCAAGTTTAAATCACAATACACGTCACGGCCAATAACATTTAGTGATTTAATTGAAGTTACGCTAATACTCTCTTTATTTTTCTCTCTTCTCCTTTCACTCTACCAAATTCCCACAAACCAGATATTACGTAGAATTAACTAATTTTGTTCTCCCAAATTCACCAAGGAACATTCCTATCAAATCCGATCAAAATCTCAAGAGAAGCGGTGGATAAAATATTTATAAAAGAAGTTATTCAACAAACGCATGCTTGTATCTATTTATTGTTTCATAAGTAAATCTTACACACCATATGCAGTAAAAATTCGAGAAAAAAACAACATTAATGACATTTCCGTCTGTGTATTATTACGCGAGTATCTGAATAAAAAAATAAATATAACCTACTCTTGGATTTTTTTTATTAAAGAACCCTAAGTTTGAACTGCCGCTGAGGGAATAAAGAAATATATGAAAATTTATTAACACATTTAAGTTTATCATGTTTGTCTGCATATACTCATTCTTCTGCGAAATCTTTACAGGGTTCAAACAAAAACTTTTCATCCTTTTGTCACATTCCATTTGCTCTGACAGTTGGCAAATACAAAGCAAAATTAATTCTCCTGTTGGCTACAATTCCCCCACTTCTACGACTGTACAACAACATTCCTATAGAGTTTACCACCAAGTGCAGCAGAGTGTAGAAAGATTCATTAAAGTCAGGTTGGAAAAAATTTGGTGGCCATCTTCATTCTATTACTACCACTGACGTGCTACTCATGAGGGCTTACTCTCCCTTATTGTTTGCGGTTGCATTGACGAATGTGTCCAGAACTCCGAGTATCGAAGGAGTGGTTTGAGCTTTTCACACAATTGTGAGAATTGCTTAGGACTTGGATGAACCAACGGAGATGCATTGTTAGTATATAATGAAATAGATGAAAATGCCCTCCAAAATAAAGTATGAGAAGTTGTATTTAACCAAGATTTTTCTGATTTAAAAATTATGTCAAATATGAATTACTTTTTCTAAAATATATAGGAAAAGATCTGTATAGAAAAAATATGATTTATTGAAGCATTTTTTTATTATTATTTTGAATTTACCTAGAGTTAACTTTCGGATAAAACGGACTAATCATTCTTAGTTTTTCATGGAATAGAACTGGGAAAAAAATTCTGAGATGGACAATTTTTTGGGTGATAATGAAAAGAATGATTCATGTGTATTTTTCTTTATGGACAAATAAAGTTCGCGGTAATGAACACTAATGAGTCCGATTTCTACGTGAGTTATCTTACCAGGCATTTTTGAAGAGAATGCGTTTTTAATTTTCAACGCACTAATTCGTTCATTGAAACAACTGTGGTACAAATATAATGAATTTCATTCCTCATTCAAAGAGAAGCGATGAGCAAATGGGTGATTTTATAGTGAATTCTTAATTTACGAACATTACGTAATTTTTTTTACCTTTCGATGTAAGTAGGTCAATTCCCTTCCTTAGCTGTTTCTTACTCTCCTTCTCCTACCAGCTACCTCATGTAGGCAGACGGCAGCGGCGCCCCGTGTTCTGCGACTCTAGGTTATTCCCACCAAATTGCGTGCTGAAAACCCCAATTTACACACCAAACTGATGAATATATGGTTCCCTTAGTCTGTTGTTTCAACAAAGCTTTTCAGTAACGATTAAAAGAACCACTAACTTTGCTCTTCGATTCTAAACTGTTCTGATTCCGAATTACGTTGCATCAACGCAGTCGAGATAAATATCTAACAATTTACGTTGAAATGATTCTGCAGTATTTCGCACTTATCTTAATTGAATTCAATTAAGTTATCACCACCTTTTAATTCTTTTCGATAATGGAATATTTCAAAATTCAGCATCAACTCGATAACATTCCTTAATGAAATTCAAATGCATTTAGTTCCTGATTTCAACAACACATTATTATTTTACTGCAACATTTAGCGTGTAACTTCATGTCGGTAAACAAATCCGATAATAAAGTACTGATTTTTCTCCAAACACGCACTGAGTATTGATACCTCATTACACCGAAAATTACCTCGAGTCATTACATTCTTCACGGCTACTTCCTGTCGTCAACTACCCGTCCGTCCGTTTGCACATCCGCGGACTTCGCTGACGCCACACGACAAATCATCTTTCATCTTTTTGTCACCGTTACCATCTTTTTGTCTCTCGGGTTTCAATTAATCATACCGTACTGGAAAACCCCCGCTGTTCCCTCACTCTCCTCACCGCGCCGTAGTATTTACCCTTCGAAATCCTTCCTCACGTAAGAAACCATCGCCGAGCGCAGATCAAATAACATGCAAGTTCATCCTGCATTAAAAGAATATGATGGTTCCTTAATACGCCAAAAACATGCAACTTTTCACAAATGGGATAATGGTTTTTAGGTTTCATATCATGAAATCTTGAAAGATTGAATTAATAAAGATGAATACTATATTTTATAATATTAAGCATATCAAGTAGAAATTTAATGGAACATGAAAATCAATTTCGAAATCACGTTTGTTTTATATTATTTGTTAATATAATACTCTTAAACCAGCAATTGTTGCATATGTGAATGTAAATCTCCGAAACGGATCTAAGAATTTTCACTAAATTTGGTGTATAAGGGGATTTTTATCCCAGGAATTCAATGGGCTAGGTACCGATGAGGTGAAAATTCGTTGGTTTTTTCTTCGGAAATCCGCGTACCAAAAGTATATAAGCAGTAGAGGTTGAGACATGTAGATTTTGTGACAGATGTTCATTTTGGCTGAGTAATTTTATACTTCGTTGGTATAATTATCTTACAAATCAGAAGTTCTTTTTTGAAGCCGGAAGGATCATCTAAACATGTCGGATTTCCAGAGTCGCTCATCGCTGTTTTGTGCACTTCTTCGAAATCCAGCTGACATCCAAAGAAGGCTGTAGATCGTTTCGGAGAGTTTGTCGCTGACGCAAACGTTTTTAACATGCTAACTGGATGCCAACGCATGGCCTCAGGGAAAGAGGCACTGTCAGTACCTCGGTTGCTTTGGATCTCTTTCTCAATTAGATATTAAGCTACCGCTCTGCAATTTTAATTTCATTCCGTTTGCTGTCACCACAAGCGCCACGCGCCAATTAGTTGCTGGCGCCGCCTATATAGTGTTACTCAATTGCCCAGCATGTATTGCTACTTGAAATTCTGTCAGATAAAAGCAGTGATACACCTGTCATGGATTAGTGAGATAACGACAATAACAAATTAAGGTTTTTAGATTTCCGCGTGTTGCTCCGGTTATAAAATACGTTGTACTGTTTCAAGCAAAAAAATTAAATTATATGGTAAACAGATGTTGCTTTACAAACGGACGTTTTATAACAAATTTATGGTATAAAATCAAAAACTACCACCACCAGAGTATAAACTGAAACACAATTCCGCTATTTCCTTTGTTTTTAAATTTACCATATATTATGGTGGGTGCCCATGCAGAATAAACCCATGTTTTACTGTAACCCCTGATCCGATTATTTCTACAGAAAAGGTCCTTAAATCATGTACTCACAAATATTCCTAATTAGCATGGTGTACGTACAGAAGCATTCGACATCTTTGCTCCATCAGCGCTAAAATGGGGAAGATGCTACAACATAAAATGTTTCAGCGCAAAATTGAAAAATGTAAGGAATATTCTGAGGTATAAGGAGAGTGAAAACATAACTTTATCAAGGGTGCTAATAAGGACCGGATTTAGGATCTGTATGCCCCTAATGTTAATATATAATGCGAGACCTCCAGGAGGTATGCTGCTCAGTAGGTAGAAATATTTGCTATATACATGAAGTAGGTTTACATGAAAATATTATGCGCAGTAAGCAGATAATCAGGTAAACTTACATTGAAACGTATCCCACACGTATGTTTTCCAATAATTAATGAAGATGCAAGATTTAGGAAGAAATTCCAAATAAAAATGTACATATACATTTCACCAAAATTTCGAAATGGTCCACAAAATACAATTTTTCTAATTGACTTCAAACTTATTAGAAATTTTTAGTAAACAGTGATGGCACCAAAAGTATTATATTAAATTTACTTCAATTTATGAGTCTTATACAGCACTTTTCGTGAAATAAGTTGTTTCTGATCCAGTCAACGCGTTAGAGCGCATTTATGTTGAGTGTGTATTGAACGCAACCGCTTAGTCAAGAAAAACTCAGTATATGCTCTGTCTTCTTAATATCGTAATTATTTAATGAATTCGTAGGTAATTTTTTAATGAACATGAAAACTATTTAATTTTTTTAAGTAATCCCGAACACCATACGTATGCTTTTCTTCAAGTGTAAGTATCGAGATATAAACAATAATCTAAAGACGCATTTTTTACTTTTTCGATTTTTTCTGAAATTCCACATGATTTACGAGGAGGCAAGGATAAAATTCGGAATCATAAGGAACGATTCAGAAAAATAATTTTTTCCCTGCATTGGCTATTTTATATCTTTTGCTCCTGAACTAAAATGACTTCTCAATTTCCTTGAACGCTCGAAACGTAATAAAATTTTTAAGGGAAATAAAAATCAAAAGCAAAAAATGGAACTGTTCATCGACATCTTTATCATATTGACGATAAGGTCACGAAAATTATACAAAAGAAGAAATATCACATTAAACAAACACTATCTTTCACACTTTGTAAATTCAACGAACAACCCATTAATATCTCAAGTACTAGAATATTTATCGGTTTCCAAGAACCACAATACGCTAATGTTATGTGGTGAATGAGTTTGCGAAGATCAGAGTGATTCTTAAATAGAGACAATTAGTTTTCAACGAGTGTTCATCAAAATGTCAAAGGTTAGGTTTTAAGGGGTAACGGGGATTCAGTGAAAATTTTCATTTCCATTTAAATAAATAGTTTTCATTGAATATCAAAGACAACTTCACAGTTAACGCTCATTAATCGCAGTAATATAAATTACAATGGAATTTTAATACATCTTTGAAATTGTATTTATTATAACATTTGTTTTTCACCTTTTTAAAAATAGTTACTGTGAATATTGTTGAATTTTTTTATAGTGCAACTCCATTCTGGCCCGTGTTTTTCTCCGTTTTTCCTCTGCGTAGGGGCGATTTGTACAAAGGTGGGATTAACATTTAAACCTGTTGTTATGATCTCGAATTTTCACTGCTCATGATGTCTACAATTCATATTAGATTAATAAATGGATAACAGTACGTATTTAATGAAATATTTTTCAATAAGTATTCAATCCACTGCTTGTCCTTGTGTCGTTGATCGGAATTGATGTGATGGTCCCTTGCTTGTTTCCGGAGTGTAATTTAGTTTCTTATCCACCATGTGCCATACACAGATTTAATCTGTTAAAAAAAAAAGGTTGATGTATTTATTAGATCACACATTTAAATTTTGGGAACGATAATTAGAAAATGTACATATTTATTCCGTGTAAAGAAGATTTGTGATAACTGTCAGTCAGGTGAAAAAGACGACGAGTCGGGAATCAAACGAATATCACAGAATTAGAAAAGTTAGAAATCAGATTAAGTATTGGAACATTTTTCTTCCTTAAAGTAACAAATCTCATTAGATTACAAAAAAATTTAATTTAATTACAAATTTTTATATTCCAAATAACTTAATTTCCATTATATTATTGAGATTTCTTATTTTGAAGAGAATGAAACATTGTATTTTCTCTTGTCCCCCATACTTCTGTCCCGGTCCCTTTTATTCCGGGTACAAAGATTGAATTGAAAATTCTATCTCAAGATTTGGCGCTATTTCCTCTACCGTTGCTTTACTTTACTCTTAATGTGTACAAGACTTTGCGTTTTGCCTTTTTTGTGTGTTCTGGTCCACGATATATTCATTCTTATAGTTATACCAAAATGCGTGTATTCTTTCACTTATTTCAGTCAAAGGGAGCACGAGGGGTAAAATGTTTGACGTAGAAGGTTCGACGTCATTTACTGCTTGGTCTATGACTGCTGTAGATGTAAGTGTTCAACTGTGGGGAGTAAGCGAAGTTTAAGAGCAACACGAATACAGAAGAAAAGTCAATCTGTTTTTTTATTGTATGGGAAAAGTAGCGTGCAACTGAAGCTTATCTACATTAGGCTATATCGGAAGTAGATGGGCAGGTTAGCTGGCATTACCAACAATTTGACCCACGTGGAGGTTTTAGTAGCTGGTAATAGTTATTATATTAAGAGTGGTAGAAGGTGGATAGAAGTAGGAGAATTCGCTTAGTAATTCTGAAAGAGATATTAACAGAGAGATTGAAGAGAAAACCTATATTTTGATTCTGAAGCATCCGAGAATTTAACACGGATTGACACAATGGTTAGAAATCATGCTAAACGTATTCTATCAAAAAGGGAATAAATTATCTTGATTCAAATCTGACGAATCATGTGTAATTCCATTTCATATTACATGGTGACACATATTATATATGTCGCGTTTCCTTAAAACTTACATCTATGTTTAAAGAAAATCGATTGCGAAGTTCTTGTACACGAAAGTCGAATCCTTTTGCTATGCCTCACAGAGCATTGGCTTTCAACTAAGAACATCAACGATACTGCTATTTCTAATTATTATTTAACAAGTTCTTACTGTCGGCAAAATTTTAAAGGCAAAAACCTCACTGCGGTACGTGTATCTACGTTCGTAATGATATTTTATCTTCTCCACTGACAGGTTACGAGAACTTCTGCGTAGATAGTGTGTTCGAATTTTCTGCAGTTAATCTGACCGACACCGGTATTGTTGTTTTGTGTATTTATAGACCTCCTTAATCAGACCTTGACATATTTCTTCGGAACTTCGAAATTGTTTTAAAACATATCACACATAAATCTACTAAATCTATCGTTATATGTTGCGATTTAAACATCGATTTCCTGAGTACATCCGACTCTGCACATTCACCAGTTAATCGATTCAAGAATCTTATCGACTCCTTCAACCTTATTACTACGATAAACGACCCCACTCGCCTCTCCGGCTCATCTCAAACATTGCTAGATCAAATTATAGTCAACAATGGAATCTCGTATCTCTCTGAAGTGTTTATCGCCGGATACAGTGATCACCTTGCTCAAGTATTGACTATTAATAATAAACTAAAACCGCTTAAAATCCTTTACAAATTTACAAGAGAGTTTAATGACATAAATAAATCCATATTTATAAATTATTTGCGTGAAAAAACATGGTAAGATGTTTACAATTGCAAAAAAACCGACGACAAATTCAATGTATTTATCTCAATATTCCTAAAACATTACAACTCTAGTTTTCCCATAAAACTCAAGTTAATTAACACAAAGAAATACAATAGTTGGTTCACCCAAGGGATAAGAATTTCTTCAAAAAACAAACGCCGTTTATATTATCTTTCAAAACGCTATAACCAACCACCCGAATTCCATAATTATTTTCGTAAATATAAGACTATTCTCCGAAAAGTAGTCTATGCAGCTAAAGTTATGGAAAACGACAGGCATATACTAAAATCGAACAACCGGATGAAAGCCATGTGGAATATTGTTAACAATTACACGTCAACTTCTGAAAATCGCGAAGAAAATGTTTCTTTACTAAACGATGGCAAAATCGTAACAAATCCTNAAGTTGGTAAAATAACGAACTCAATATATCCAAATCAATGTCCTCCAATTATATCCACCCACGTACCTAATTCTATGTTCACTTCCGAAACTAACGCAAGTGAAGTCATGAGAATCATTAGCTCCTTAAAAAACAAATTTTTGAACAGGCGTAGATTATATACTTGAGTTTATTGTTAAATTTTCGTCCCATGCTATATTAAATCCACTCATAAATATTTTTAATAGTTCTTTATCGGAAAGTGTGTTTCCTAAAATATTTAAAAGAGTTAAAGTGAAACCTTTAAACAAGAAAGGAAACAAACTTAATATTGGAAATTACCGACCAATAACTCTACTACCCACTTTCTCAAAAATCCTAGAAAAATTGTTTTATAAGCGTCTTCTAGATTTTTTATCAAAAAATAACATTCTCTCTGACGATCAACACGGTTTTAGGAAATCCTTTTCCACTACAAGCGCCATATTTTCCTTCTTAAACGACGTTACCAAATCTCTTGACCGTGGAGAAAATCCTCAGGGTGTTTTTCATGACTTATCCAAAGCATTCGATGTTATCGATCACGAAATTCTCCTTTCCAAATTGCATTCTTTAGGCATTCGTGGACTTCCACATCAATGGCTAACTTCTTATTTAAAAGATAGATATCAACAGGTCGAAATATCCTGTACTAAAAATAAAATAATTCAGCGTTGTCTTTCAGACACTCACTTGCGGTGTACCCCACGGTTCAATTCTCGGCCCTATACTCTGTTTACTGTATGTGAACGACATGTCATCATCCACATCAGATTGCAAATTGGATCTTTTTGCTGATGACACTAATTTACTGTGTAAGCACGCCANTGATGACACTAATTTACTATGTAAACACGCCATTGCTCAAAAAGATTTGTCTAATCTTTCGACTTGGTTCCATGCAAATCGTCTCATTGTAAACACTGACAAAAGAGTGTCTATGTCATTTCACAATAGTAATACAAAATCTTTACCCCAGGTTTCTCTTTCTTTAAACGGAACACAATTAAAAACTGTTACAAATACAAAATTCTTAGGTCTCCATATTCAAGACAACCTCAAATGGAATTGTCACATTGACAATCTTAATTCCCAATTAAGCAAATTGTGTTACGCATTCCGAATCTTAGTTAACGCAGTTAGTCCACGTATTTCCCGTTGCGTATATTTTGCAAACGTTTACTCCCATTTACGTTACGGCATTACCTTCTGGGGTAATTCCGGTCAGAGTATTCAAACTTTCAGAATTCAGAAGAGGATAGTTCGGATAATTTGTAAATCTCACCCCCGAAACTCTTGTAAACCTTTATTCAAGGAATTAAATATCTTAACACTTCCCTGCATTTATATTTATGAAACAGTCGTGTTTGTTAAGACCGAATTACTGAAGTGCCACCCTTTCTTTATACGAAACAGTCTCGTTCACGAACACTATACACGCAATAGTAGTAATATTCATCGCCCTAGAGTGTCAACCACTCTTTGCCAAAAAGGACCTTATCATTCGGGAATCGTTCTATATAATTCCCTGCCCAAGAATATAAAAGACATTATGAAATTGAATATCTTCAAATCCGCGGTTAAAAACTACCTCCTGCACCAGTGCTTCTACACTGTAAAAGAATTTATTGATTTTAATAAAAGTTAAATTCGTCTTGTACTTTTATCGCGCCATTGCTGTAGCACTTTTTAAACAACTTATAATAATTTCAAAAACTATTTTCATGCATTATTGTGTTGCCATATGGCTCATATTAATTTAGTTTTATGTGTACTCAACTTTGGCACGGTTGTGTACATTAATTCTGTAGCCCCATCCTGGCCCGGGTTTTTCTCCGTTTTTCCTTCGGGTAGAGGTGGGTTTCTTATACAGATTATCTAGGCTTTATCTAGGGGCGTGTTTATTGTAACAATAAATCGTGAAATTAGTGTTTTTTCAACTCTTATGATTTTTAAACCCTATACTCAGAATACTCTATAGTTCGATAATAACTTGTACATGTAAATTTACAAATATATTTGCGTTAAATTACAAACATATTGACATTATATATGTATTATAACTCGCAGCTTACTTTTTATCTTATCTAGGAACTTTTGCTGAAATTTTTGAATCCGCCTTTGCCGTAGAGCTCTTGATCGGAATTGATGGAATACGTCCCTTGCTTGCCTCCGGAGAGTAAATTAGTTTATTGTCCTCCACGTGGTCATTCGCAGTCTGTACTGTTTTTAGACAATAAATGTTTTATTATTATTAGCACAATACTAGGTAAAAAAAATTTTATTTCACTTAAATTAATCCAATGGTTTCAGAAGCTCATTATTCATTTTGCCTTACTTGATAGAATTGCAAATTTATTCGAAACTGAGGCAGCCGAGGCGAGGGAAGCAGTAGCAGCGGTTGTAACGATGTGTCCCTTCTCCTGTGATGGCGTCTATTACTTATATTACATGTCATTTTAATTGTAACATTAATTTACGTTGTTATCTATAACCTAACTAGAAATATTTGTCGAAAACAAATTAGAACTTTTATTCAATCCAGAACGAAATCACATTTGTTTGTCCTTTCCGCCCTCAACTATCATTACATCGACTGTCAGCGTATCAATTATATGGAGAGTCAGCACTTTCATCGAGAATCTTTATTCGTGTTCGTCATTCCGCGTTTCGATCTTGTCCTCTTAATTTTCTACTATAACAAAACATTCAGACATCTGCTCAACAAAAGATATCTCCTTACTTACAAAGGATTTTTCAGCAATCGTATATCGATTTTTCTAAATACTGAAACATGTCGATTATCATCATGTTATTAAAAATATTTGCGACGATGGTACACTGGATGGCACGAAAAAACAAATCGACTACTTTCCGCTTGCACTTTGGACAAACATGAGGAAAGTCAACCCTTTCATAAACAAACCTAAACTGTTACCGTTGTAAAGGGTCACCGACTGCTTCCGTAAGTTACGCAATGCGTGCAGTGACATCATCTCAATACCCACATCCGACTTTGAAACTTGTTGACAAAACAAAAATTCAGTATCTGTTGCTTCATTTTTTTTTTTTTTGCTTTATAACTTTGAAAAGATCTTTTAGACATTTGTAAGACCTCAATTATTTAAATTTCCGCAATCCTTTATGGTATCAAAATATCTAATGAAAATTTTGTTTCTTTTTTGTCATATTTATTATATTACATTAATTTTACGGCAATACAAAAAACGGGAGGTCTGCAAATCGAAATGTTAATATTAAAATAAAAAATACATAAAATTATGGATTAACATTATTTAAGGTTTCTACACAAAGATAGATAATGGTGAAAATACCTACAAATCGGACGAATCAATGCACAACCGAGTGATTCAACTATTGTTGCTCGAAAGCTTGCAAGTTTAGGGTTATAGAAGAAGCACAGAAAAGGGTCATTTCCATACGAAAGAAAGAAATATTCCGTAATATTTTTCAGTACCTTCCAGTGTGTCACAGTTACTAATATTTTGACATAAAAAATACTAGTAGTCCGTACGCTTTCGTATAAAAAATTCAGAATAACTTTCGATGTACGCTTGTTAAAGATTCCCTTGTTAATTATCAGTTTAGCGTTTCAGCTATAACTCAAAGTTACGTATTAAGAGGAACCACAAATTTGTATACAGATACACAGACATAGAAAAGAAAGTGAATTTGTTTTATAATTATTTAAGGAGTAAAAGGTATCAGGTAAAAATACGGAAGTGTATCTGCATTTCGTTCACGTGAAAATCTTTTCCTTAAATATATCGCACCGCAAAATACCGCATTGGGCGCCAGGACGGCTGAGACCGGCACCTGCGGTTGGTGCGGCACAAGCTGAACAACGAGGAAGTTAGAAGCAATGATTTAAATGAGTATATTCGGATAGGTGCACTCGTGTAAAATTGTCAAGGCGCGCAAAATATGCACAATATGAAGACGTCAGTCACCATTCCGTAGCTCGAATTCTAGTGGAAGAAAACAGCCCTAATGGTCGGATAATTTAGTGTCAAGGGTTATGAAGATAGAGAACATAAGTTACGTGACATTACACCAGTCATTAATCCCTGAAATTCATGTTCCGTACAAAATAACACAGGTCTCACCCATCTAGTTGAATAGTATTCTGAAGTTTCAGTCCTCCCCTCACAAGTATTTGACCTAGACGATTAAACTAAACAGTAAATCTTTTAACATGATAAATCCAATTTAAGATAATTATGTAACACAAAACATGAAAGAAGTTAAATAATAAAAAAATTGCAAAATATTTTCAATTACCCACTTATTTTTTAAGAGCAGCTGTAGCACATCGTTGAACAACAGCATGAAAATGACATGTACAACACAATAGAAAATTACTTTTACCATCACACACTAAATATCTAACTGGAACAGGAAAAAATCTACTAGACACTCTATTTTACAAGTTTGCATATAGTGTAAATCAATTAACTCCGTTTAAATTAGTAGAACTGGTAATTTATATTCTATTATACTAGTAAGGTAACAGACGTGGTTACATAATGTACATGCACGTATCACTAAGAGTACAAGTAAAACACTTTGAACAGCAATTCAACTGGTGTCGACAAGTCGTTAGGTGGACTGTTCGATTCATAGGTTCAATCATAAATGCATCTAAGTAGAACACCCTAAACACTCCCAAAAAATGCAAAAACTAGATCCAACTGGAACGAATTATTACGTTTTACATTTAAGATTGAAAAGAAATGTATCTTTACCTTTGACAAAATAACCTCGAATTCATGGAGGAAGAATAAACCAGATATGACAATCCAACATGAAATATATACAAAGCACCACACAAGAGGCCAACACTATACAACACAATATGACATAACCACACAAATCACATGATGTACAACTTCTGAGAGAGATGAAAAGTTCAAAGGGTGTAGAAATACATCGTAGTCATTGGAGTGCTTCGAAGAGCTCTTTAAGTTAAGGTTGCGATATCTGACCCGAAGTAGCTTTGTGGTTTGTGCACAGAAATTAACCACGTAAGCACTAAAGGGTAAAACATTATTTCGACCATCTTCAAATAGTTAAAATTAGTTGAACAAATCTTACACAAGATGCGGCGTGTAGCCATTTTCCATAACATAGTGGAAATAAATATTCTTAAACAGTATAAGAAAAAATTAACTCTTTTAAATAAATTTAAAATAAATAAAATCCCTCTGCACTACAGACTAAAAATTAGCTAGTATCATCTTGTTGATCAAAAATAGTAACCTATCTTCTGTCATCACACAAAGTATTGCTTGAGTTTTGAGGTACAAAGAAAATAAATTTTACAACCAATGAAAACTAAGAGACTATATTTATAGTACTGTAATAAAAAAGTACAAATCTACTTCACCTTATACAGATTTTCTATTCTCTCCTATTATAGGATAAGAAGATTTTTAAATGAAAAAACATTTTTATAAGTTCACATACGCAAAATTCTATAGACACTTCTTACATGAGAAAGTAAAAATAATAGGTAAAGTACGCCTTCTGAGTGCTCAAATGTACTGAGTATCACCTCGCAGTATCATACAGTATTTGGTAAATCCATTTAAAAGAAAATTGCTTGTCTTAATTTTGAAACAATTTCGATGTGGTTTTCAGCATTAATATTGTTCAATGAGATACGAAAATACAATTTCATTGTAAACAGACGTTCAGTATGGATACTTTGTTATGGTGCAATATAGTATCTTGAGTCAGTTTTCATCCTTTTTTTTAACTTTGTCATTTTTTGTTTCCGTTTTCCAAAGCTGTACATTAACGAATAGTTTTGGAGGATTCTTATAAACCATTGCACAGACGTGATTATGCACAAGATAGAAATTATTTTACTGTGTCTTTACCAATCTTTAAACCAAAATTCCACATATTGTGATGTAATACGTACTTATTACACAATTTGTACACACAATTTTAGGACAAAATAAATAATATATTTTTTTACAAATTTTCAAATCTATTCTTAGAAATTTGAAAATGTCTTTCAGAATAATAAAAATTCTAGAGCGGGTGTTTTGACAAGACGCAGATACTACTATGATTGCTAATACAAATGACGTTGATTTAACAGTTTAACTAAAATCGAACCGGACTAATTTCGAAAATCCACTAGTTCCGTTCACAGAACCTCATACGATTTTCTCAAGGAATCAAAACATCGCGTTCGCAATACTTTCATAACACAACATACATGAGAAAGTAAATATAATAAATGTTTTATTCATTGTTACATGATCGCAAATTAAAACTTTTAAAATATATTTTTATATAGATAATGACATGAAAAGTGTCCGATTTTTAACGAAGAGTGAGTATGCTTCATTTTCGAACAATGATAGTTCCGTGCAATTGGAAAGTACCGTTGAGAGCAGAATAAGATAATAAAAGTGCCTCTGAATTAGTCGGGATATCTTTTGCGAAGACTATAATCGGATAATATTTGTACAAAATCCACCAATTTCAGAACATTCAACGCCGCGAGTATACTTTACCTCTTACTTTTAATATCTCATTTTGTATCATTATCTACCATCTTAATGATGCACATGATCTGTTCTCGAGATATGTATATTTGTACCAACAGTATTTTGAAACATATGTTATGCTGCATACCATATACTTTCTGCTGCATGTATAGAGGAGAATTTAATATACCTGAAAGAAGTTGACGCAAAATTTCGTCCTGTTTTAAAAAAGAGTTGAGCACTTGGAAAGGGTATTGAAGGCTTACGTCGTAAAAAAGAACGGCAAATTAAAAATCATTGTCAACTACAATCCGACTCTCAACCCACGGCTCATCATTAATGAACACCCGATCTTAAAAATGGACCGACGAGTCAACCGGAAGCGCTGTCTCCCCTTCCACTCATCTCGAGGTCGACAATTAGTTCAGCAACGATCTCTCGCTCAACTCATGGACTGATCCGTCCAACACGCGCGGCAAAGATCCACTCAACACGGTCTAGAGAAAAAACAAGATTTCCGCAATCTAGGAGCGGTGTATGGACAGGGTTTGAAGAATCTCCCCAAACGTAATTTTGATAGCACCATTGTTTTTGCTGATAGTTTTAAAGATTTAATGCAGACCCTCACCGCAACACTGGAGCGCTCTCACCAACGCGGTCTCAAGCTCAACCGAGCAAAATGCAGCTTTGCAGAAGCAATCCTGTATGTTCTTAGCCATAAGATCGACCTATCAGGCGTCCACAAGTCTGATCCGAGTACGGGACGCACCAAAACCAACGACTCCATAGAAACGCCAAATGTTCTTGGGTAGAGCGACATATTACTGCGTCTTTATGTCCAAATCATTCACGAGAGATCGACCACTCAAAATAATGCTGTTGAAGGACTCGCTCGTCGGGATACCCGAGACAGCTAGAGCCTACCAAGATATAAAGAACGCTCTAATCTCTCCCCAGGTCCTTACGCAATATGACCCAGCACTACCACTTTTGTTGAAAACGGACGCAAGAAAAAGCGAACTAGGCGTAGTCGTGTCTCATCAAAGGACAAATGCTGACGCCAGTTAAACAATGAGAGCAATTGAGCAGAGATATCCCCAAATCGACAAGGATACTATCACCATCGTCTTGGCAGTACAGACGTTTTTGAACTATTTGTATGCTCGCCACTTCACCCTGATAACGAACCAAAAATCCCTGTCGCAGATTCTGCACACAGAGAAATCGTTACCAGTCCTGTGCATCCGTTTCATGGCCAACTATAATGACAATCTCGCACTCTTTGACTACACAATTTTATTTAAAATATCGAAGCAAAACACAAACGCTGACTACTGCTCCAGAGCGCCGTCAGGATTCATCGTAAACAAGACCTTACAGTAATATCACCTTACAGTAATATACAGTATTTGGTAAATTTGTTTTTTTTTAAATTGCTTATCTTAATTTTGAAACATTTGCGATGTATTTATCAGTATAAATATCGTGAAGTAAGAAACGAACATACAATTTCTTCTTTTTTTTAAATTTTAGTATAGATTCTTTGCTATCGCGAAATGTAGTATAATGTGTCAGTTTTCATTCTTGTTTCTTTTTAATTTTATCTTTTGTGTTTCCGTTTTCCTAAATTGTACATTAATGAATCGTTTTCAGGATTCTTATAACCCATTGTACTCACGTGATTGTGCACAAGATAGAAATTATTTTACTGTGTGTTTACCTATCCTTTATGAAAAATACCACATATTGTAATATAATAAGTAATTATTGCACATTTTGTACAAACAATTTTAGGACAAAATTATTAACATCATTTTTGAGAAATTTTCAAAATTTTGTTATGAAATTTAA
>NNCF01134898.1:0-16496 GCA_002313205.1 Laupala kohalensis
ATCAGTTCAATCCTAATTGAAGTGAACAGAAACACGCGTTTTTATCCAATTCTAAAATGATCTATTTTTTGGTAAATATTAATAAAATTTTCTATATTTTAATATTTCTTTATACATAATTATTCAAATTTCTCAGTGAAGTTAATACTTTAATACTTGTATATAACTAGAATACCTGTATAAGGTAAGATTCTCTGTTTCAGGCCTTAACAACAAAGGAGTACCTACTAATCGTGCGGGAACATTTTGAAGGCTGTAAGGAAAAATTTAAACCATCAGAGAGTAAGTAAAACTCGTCATTATACCAAAATTAAGAACACCACATTCTATAATACTCTTTTAAGGTGTTTAATAATTCCGTGCATTATTAAAAATTAGCTCACTGTATTGCCCATTCTTCAAAGATTTGGGCAATCATGCTTTATTTATAACATTGTAATTTTATTTAAAGTTTAAAAACTTTAAAGAGGTCTCATGTATCAATCATAGATCGCAGCACTCACCATCTGTTCACTCAAAGTTAACTGCAGTCCGCTGGGTGTCTCCACAAGTGTGGTTAGATTTGGCAGCGGATAATAAAAGTTGATTGTCTGGCAAATTTCTGTAGTATATGGTTGAGTCAATAAATGATGTTTTGTTAATGTTGCAAAACTATGTTATTGAATTCTAGATTGAAAATAAAAGTATCATATACTTGGCAGGCGAATGTCTAGTACGCTGACATTAACAGACAAATGTATATTTGCGTATTCAAGCACCAGATCATTTGCGTCCCTTTTCAGTGTAACCGGGTGGAGTCAATCACACAAATTAAACATTGTTCTTTCAAGCATTAAAAGAGGTGTTGACGATTGTATTGTATTGTTTCATATTTTACCTTTTCCTTTGTTTTTCATTAAAAAATTGCGTGTTTTTTTTTTAAAGCACGCCTTATTTGCCATGTTTATTTTTGCCATATACTGCTCATATATCCTGTTAAAAATATTAATGCTAAGTATGAAACGTGTCTACAAGCTGATATGAGGGAAAGATGTGTCTGTCATAGAATTCATATCAATAAAACAATCATGCTAAAGAAATGTGAGCCTTCTCGAGATTCTATTGTTGTATTACTTATTTGAAAAGTTTGAGCTTTACTCATTTGCATTCCATCGACACATTTTCCTTTATCATTTTTTCGCTAATGGTTGTATTGTCAAACAGATTACATTCATGATTTCTTAATTCGTTACATATGGTTTTTGTTTCAACACAAGGCTACTCACACGTACGTTAACAAGTGTATTTCCAACACACAAAATTTCCATGACACAACTATTATTTTGCTCCATGCCAATGAGAATAGCACCAGGGCTCTGTTCAATGAGGATATTCTAGGATCCATCCTAGAAACGTTAAGGAAATATTCGTAATGTTACACTTCAATATGTCTTCTCTCGCACCTGTATGATTTTGCGGGAGCTTACAACTCAATATACTTAGCCCAGAATTTTTCTCCGATTTCATTACATAAATAACGAAAGACTTACTTTTTGTATTTCTTGTGAATCACAAACTCTTTGCGAAAATAAAAGAATTATATTTCATCATAATGTCCAATCCCTTTCAAACAATTTGACAGACATTGAAATTCTGGTACACGAAAATCGATTCGATTTACTATGCCTCACAGAGATTTGGCTTTCAACTAACAACATCAACGATACTGCTATTTCTAATTATTATTTAACAAGTTGTTACTGTCGGCAAAATTTTAAAGGCAAAAATCCCCACGGAGGTACGTGTATATACGTTCGTAATGATATTTTATCTTCTCCACTGACAGGCTATGAGAACTTCTGCGTAGATAGTGTGTTCGAAATTTCTGCAGTTAAACTGATCGACACCGGTATTGATGTTATGTGTATTTATAGACCTCCTCAATCAGATCTTGACATATTTTTTCGGAACTTCGAAAATGTTTTAGAACATATCGCACATAATTCTACTAAATCTATCGTTATATGTGGTGATTTCAATATCGATTTCTTGAGTACATCCGACTCNAAGTACATCCGACTCTGCACATGCACCAGTTAATCGATTCAAGAATCTTATCGACTCCTTCAACCTTATTCCTACGATAAACGACCCCACTCGCCTCTCCGGCTCATCTCAAACATTGCTAGATCAAATTATAGTCAACAATGGAATCTCGTATCTCTCTGAAGTGTTTATCGCCGGATACAGTGATCACCTTGCTCAAGTATTGACTATTAATAATAAACTAAAACCGCTTAAAATCCTTTACAAATTTACAAGAGAGTTTAATGACATAAATAAATCCATATTCATAAATTATTTGCGTAAAGAAACATGGAATAATGCTTACAATTGCCAAAACACCGACGACAAAATCAATGTATTTATTTCAATATTCCTAAAACATTACAACTCTAGTTTTCCCATAAAACGCAAGTTAATTAACACAAAGAAATACAATAGATGGATCACCCAAGGTATAAGGATTTATTCAAAAAACAAACGCTTTTTATATTCTCTTTCAAAACGCTATAACCAACCACCCGAATTCCATAATTATTTTCATAAATATAAGACTATTCTCCGAAAAGTAGTCTATGCAGCTAAAGTTATGGAAAACGACAGGCATATACTAAAATCGAACAACCGGATGAAAGCCATGTGGAATATTGTTAAAAATTACACGTCAACTTCTGAAAATCGCGAAGAAAATGTTTCTTTACTAAACGATGGCAAAATCGTAACAAATCCTCAGGACATCGCAAATTTGTTTAATTCTCACTTCTCAGAAGTTGGTAAAATAACGAACTCAATATATCCAAATCAATGTCCTCCAATTATATCCGCCCACGTACCCAATTCTATGTTCACTTCCGCAACTAACGCCAGTGAAGTCATGAGAATCATCAGCTCATTACGCATTTCACGAGGCATAGATGATATACCTGAGTTTATTGTCAAATCTTCGTCCCACGCTATATTAAATCCACTCGTAATTATTTTCATAGCTCTTTATCGGAAGGGGTGTTTCCCACCATATTTAAGAGAGCTAAAGTGAAACCTTTACACAAGAAAAGAAACAAACTTAATATTGGAAATTACCGACCAATATCTCTACTACCCACTTTCTCAAAAATCCTAGAAAAATTGTTCTATAAGCGTCTTCTAGATTTTTTATCAAAATATAACATGCTCTCTGACGATCAACAAGGTTTTAGGAAATCCTTTTCCACTACAAGCGCCATATTTTCCTTCATAAACGATGTTACCACATCTCTAGACAGTAGAGAAAATCCTCTTGGTGTTTTTCTTGACTTATCCAAAGCTTTCGATGTCATCGATCACAGAATTCTCCTTTCAAAATTGCATTCTTTAGGCATTCGTGGACTTCCACATGAATGGCTAACTTCTTATTTAAAAGATAGAAATCAACAGATAGAAATATCCTATACTAAAAGTAAAATTCTTGAGCGTTTTCTTTCAGAAACAAAACCACTTACTTGCGGAGTACACCAAGGAGCGATTCTCGGCCCTATACTCTTTTTATTGTATATGAACGACATGTCATCATCCACATCAGATTGCAAAATGCTTCTCTTTGCTGATGATACTAATTTACTATGTAAACACGCCAATGCTCAAAAAGTTTTGTCTAACCTTTCGACTTGGTTCCATGCAAATCGTCTCATTGTAAACACTGACAAAACAGTGTCTATGTCATTTCACAATAGTATCACAAAATCTTTACCCCAGGTTTCTCTTTCTTTAAACGGAACACAATTAAAAACTGTTACAAATACAAAATTCTTAGGTCTCCATATTCAAGACAACCTCAAATGGAATTGTCACATTGACAATCTTAATTCCCAATTAAGCAAATTGTGTTACGCATTCCGAATCTTAGTTAACGCAGTTAGTCCACGTATTTCCCGTTGCGTATATTTTGCAAACGTTTACTCCCATTTACGTTACGGCATTACCTTCTGGGGTAATTCCGGTCAGAGTATTCAAACTTTCAGAATTCAGAAGAGGATAGTTCGGATAATTTGTAAATCTCACCCCCGAAACTCTTGTAAACCTTTATTCAAGGAATTAAATATCTTAACACTTCCCTGCATTTATATTTATAAAACGGTCGTGTTTGTTAAGGCCGAATTATTGAAGTGCCACCCTTGCTTTATACGAAACAGACTCGTTCACGAACACTATACACACAATGGTAGTAATATTCATCGCCCTAGAGTGTCAACCACTCTTTGCCAAAAGGGACCGCATCATTCGGGAATCGTTCTATATAATTCCCTGCCCAAGAATATAAAAGATATTATGAAATTGAATATCTTCAAATCCGCGGTTAAAAACTACCTCCTGCACCAGTGCTTCTACACTGTAAAAGAATTTATTGATTTTAACAAAAGTTAAATTCGTCTTGTGCTTTATCACGCCATTGCTGTAGTACTTTTTAAACAACTTATAACAATTTCAAAAACTATTTTCTTGCATGATTGTGTTGTCTTATGGCTCATATTAATTTAGTTTTATGTGTACTCAACATTGGCACGTTTGTGTACATAAATTCTGTAGCCCCATCCTGGCCTGGGTTTTTCTCCGTTTTTCCTTCGGGTAGAAGCGGATTTCTTATACAGGTTCTCTAGGCTATGTCTAGGGGCGTGTTCATTGTAACAATAAATCCTGAATTTAGTGTTTTTTCAACACTTATAATTTTTAAACACTATACTCAGAATAATCTATAGTTCGATAATAACGTACATGTAATTTTTTGCTTAAAATTACAAACATATTGACATTCTATTAGTATTATAACTCGCAGCTAACTTTTTATCTTATCTAGGAATTTTTGCTGAATTTTTTGAATCCGCCTCTGCCTTAGGGCCCTTGATCGGAATTGATGGGATGGTCCCTTGCTTGCTTCCGGAGAGTAAATTAGTTTTTTTTCNTGAACTGCTTTTTGACAATAAATTTATTTATTTATATATATACGGATGTATATATATAAACAGTCGTAAGTATATCATTATTAATTTTTTATGTTATATAATGTACGAATCAAACTTCGAATGAATATTATGGCTATGATTTAATCTGATAATAATAAATTGGTAACACTATTTATACTCAAATTTATGTTACTTTACCTCGAAAAATTTAACTCGAAAACATGAACTGAAATGCAGTGTTTATTAGTTTATTGTTTGCAGTAAATTACTTCATTGTCCTCAACGTGATCATAGTTAGTTTATAACAGCTCTCTTTATAGTAACTTATATATTTATTTATTGTCAGTCCGGCTTGATGTAGGTATAGCGCTAAAGCATAGTGTAGCCAACGTTTTAACATCGCCATCGTCCACATGTAATGTAAATGTAATAATGAAAATAGTACTGCGAGTATAGACATTTGTATCTCGCGTTATGTTGGCAGGACATTCGAATAGTTGAAAACTTAAATCTATTGCCAATGTTAGCCATCAATTCCTACACCTTCTCTTGTGGCGCTATTCTGTTCTCTCTACATTGTGTTTGTGGAACTAATATTGCCTTGTGTCTAAATGTGTTGCGTTATCAAATTAAATTTCTTTTCGGTAATATGTTGCTTTAGTGACTACTAATAATATATATTTGAATATTACTTAAATTCTTAGATGTTGGCCAAACGGGTTAGATAGCCACCTAGACATGACATGACGTATACTAGTTAAATGAAGACTTTTGCAAATAGTACACTCGATACTGTCTTCGGATCCTTCACTGGAATTGGTGGAATTGTGGTCATCCCGATTGTTGTAGACAACTGGATGAAGTGTATTGAGATTTATCACGTGGTTTTATTGCAGAAATTTGAATGAGATTGTTATAAAGACTGTATTTCCATGTTTCAGAGGAATCACGATCAGCTCTTTTCCTGAAAGGTAGATCTTCCTATTTAGCAAAGGTAGAGTCACTATAAAGTTTCTTAACTAATTTTTTTTAATATTGCTTTTTTTTATATTGCATTTTTTAAATAATATAAAGAGTTGTTCGCAACATTGACGATGTTTATGTTGAACAGTGCGTATTTGCGTGTATATTGGAAGGACTTGGGATCGTGAAGGATGGGAAATTCGCAGAGAAGTCTTTCATGATGTTGGCTTACCAAAAATTTCCTTATGCTCCTAAAAACCAGACACAAGCTGACGCGGTCATGGAGTTATGTTCCAAAGAAGGTAAATAAATACAAGTCTTTTTCATTTCCAGATGCGAGTTTCATATACGAGTACAAGGAAAGCAAAAGCCACGCCAACAAATACGAATTTGACGGAGTTTTTATTTTATACAAAATCCTTTAGTATCTTAATTTAAGTTAACCCAATATAATACCAACCCTACGGGTGACTCAGGGGCTACAGTCTTTGCTCGTCAAAAAATTACTTTGAGTTCGATTTCTGGCGAGGACAGATAGAACTTGAAGCTTTCGACTTTAAAGTCTATATTCACTAACACTTACTTTTCGGTGGGTCGAGTGGTTGGAAACTCAGCCTTACGACCCACCTTCTACCTTCTACCGCCTCATGTAGATGAGATTCTCAAAATGATATATGACCTCACTTGAATGCATAAACGTTTGATTCATACTGCAACGTCTTCGCTCCAGATATTCATGTTGAAAGTTTTATTTCTATTAATATTGGGTCTAGTCGAACTGCGAAGTGCCGAAAACTGCACATTACCATAAACCGTGTCGGCTGCCGGCACTTTCCTGAAGAAAGGCCCGCTGGTGTACCGTTGCTATGACGACGCTTGACAACGCCATGTGGTGAGCGCTTGTTCGCCGCCAAAGAACGGGCGGGAAAAATAGTGAAGGTGTGGTGTGGTATGCGCCGACATGGCGGGGGTTGGAAGCGGGTAAAATACGAGGTGGGTGGAAGTCTCGAGACCATTCGCTTACTCAAAAGGATCCCATAGGGGGAATCTATGCCCGATGGCTAACTAACTTTGAATCCATGCTGGAAACCGGTGGTAGTTTGAAGCATAAGTCGGGAGCATTCGCTCATGCAATTTAGATGGGTGGATTTCAAGTATTCATTCCATTCGTAAAAAAAACGTGTATTGTTTGAACAGAATTCAAATGTTTTTCTTTTATGGTCTCTGCTTTAACCCATATGGTGGCAGCGTATGTAGAGAAAGAGTTGATGGAAACGCCGTTTCTGACGCAGCATATAGCCTGGTCTCTTTTTGAACTGTGCTGTCATGAATTAATGAGAACTGGCTTTTTCTTGTTTCAGCTGAGGACAAATTCGCTGGACAAAAGTGCTTGATGGAGTATGAATTACTGAATTGTCTCATACGCAGAGCCTGAAGAAATCATACACACCCATGTGTACGTACAATTGAACTCCAAGTATCCGGATAAATTGGGTCCGGATCATGAAATATTCGGATTCTTGCAATTCATCTTGTACAGGTCAAAATTACTAGAGAAAATGTTGTTCGCGAAAAATTAATAATGAGTTCACAATCTATACTTAAAAAACATGATATAAAAGGTGGTTACGATGACTTCATTACAGTGAAAATTATATTTAGTGTCCAGTAATTTCCTACACAAAACTAATTTCATATCTTTCTCAATTTTTTTTCCAACGAGTCAGATGAGTTCGGATAACTGGAGTTTTATTGTACAAGTAATTGTTGGTGTCTGGTAACAATGTTTAACCGAATAAAACTTTGATGAATTTTCTTTTGTGTTTTACTATCCTTCGTGTGCGATTTCACATACATTATAAAAGAGAAATGCAGCGTGCTTTTTACGTCGTAATCGACATTTTTTGAAAGCCCATCTACTCAACAATGGACTGTCTATTGGCCGATGCGTTGAAAAATATAGTCGGTAGCAAAGACTGGTTTTAATTCAGGGAATTCTATTGATGCGCCTAGACACTTCCATTTGCATCGTGACGTGTATTGTTCCACTTTATTAGTTTTTGAAGTTTTAAAACATATGTATTACGTACATTTTATCATTTAACATTTCAACACACTCATAAGAATAAAAAAATATTGGTACATGTTATAATAACAGTATACCAACAAACTTGTATTTAACAAAAGATGTTATTCCAGACGAACGTTTTACCAAGCTGGATTATTCTGAAAGAACCATAACAATTGCATACGAATCAGAAGTATTAGTTCGTATGCAATAGTTATGGTTCGTACCTTAATTGTTGCATAACGGTTTACGAACCATAACTATTGCATGACAACAAATTCCAGATAATTTTTTTCAATAAATTCCGCCCGTAAGTAAGAATTGATACTAGGAACAGTAATCATAATCACAATAATAATAATAATAAAAATAATAATAGATATAATATTAATACTTGGTGTATACCAGTTTTCACGTATTTTTTCGGAACAGTGCCTTTGATTTGTAGTAAATTTTACGAAGTATTTCTTACATTACTTTCATTTGATGTCACCGAACATTTGAGAAAGCAATTAAACAATTTCTGTTATGAGATGCATAAAGCAGGAACCCGTTGCGCTCAGTCGCTATGTTTGCACTTAAAGCTCTGATGCATTTGAAGCAAATCAAGCCTGTTATATAATATTTATTGTATTATTACCTAATAGTGATTTGTAACAATTAGAAAAAGAAAAACTAGGACCAACTCAATTATAAGTCAAACGCCGTAGAAAAATATCCGGATGAGATATCGAAACACGGATTTTTTTCATGATTCTGGAAGGGACTTGGTTTTCGGAAATTACAAATTGAATTATTTNTAATCATTTTATGTGGGAAATAATTGGCTTTTTCGATTGCAAATTTATCATTATCGTCCTATCTTAATCTGATTCTTCGTATATCCTTCCGCGAGTGTTGGCTGCTACCTCCACCATCGCCTCCATCTCCACACTTACAACAAATTTTCTTAAAACGGAATCGCCGGGTCTAACAAACCGAACACCGTCGACTGTGACCGAACAATTGTTTGAAATTGTTTATAATTATCATACCCTAACATACTAAAATATACGGTGGCGGAGAGAAGAAAGTAGTGCAGAAAAATATTTCTTTATAACTACCGTAAATATGAAAAGCAAAGAATACAGCTTATACGAAAAGTACTAGGAAAGTTTTGCAATATGATCTAACAATGAGCCGCAAGTAGCTGTATGCTGCCGTGTGCTGAGACATGTTCACACTTGAACATTAGCCGTAGCGCCGTGTCCATGCGCTCAGTTGATCATTAACGGTGATTCTTTGAAGTGTGTGCTGTGTTATCGTGGTTACGAAGTAAGAAATGAACAGATTTACGGTATAATTTCGCGCGTGGTTTAAACGTAGACCAGTGCTTAACAGGAATGACTGTCGCACTAGGTGATGTTTATCCACATCGTACAACTATATTCAGGTGGTACAAAGAATTCCAAAGGGGAAATTTCACTCCGAAGGATGCTAGAAAACGGGAATATTACGAATGTCAGTTACGGACGAAGACATTCCTGCTGTAAAAAAATTGCTTGACAAACATAGACGAGAGACCAGCAGCAGGTAGAGGATACCACACGTTTAATGCTCCAGCAATTCATTTCTTCCTGCATGACCATTTACACGTGAAGCATCTTTGTTGTTGTCCGTTAGTGCCGCATAGACTGAAGAGCAGATGTGGCGACCAGTTACTTGGTGTCGAAAGATGCTGAAAACGTTAAATAAGGGACAATCTCTGTATGTAAACAGCATCGTGACAGTTGACAAGACATCCTTGTTTTATTATGATGTGCCGAACAAGACTCAAAAGAAAGGTTGAGTCTTTGAAGAACAGGACACACTCGTAGCAGTGTAGCTTTAAGAAAATCCCGATCTGTTAAGGAGAAAATAATAGCTGTATTTTTCAAATCGAGTGGAATTTTGAGATGCATAAATCACGAACCCGTTTCGGTCGGTCGCCATGTTTGTACTTAAAGCTCTGATGCATTTTAAGCGAATCAAGCCAGTTCTTTAATATTTTTTGTAATATTAACTAATTGCCTATTAGAACAATTAGAAAAAAACAAGCACCAACCTATCTATATGGTCTTACGCCGTAGAAAAATATCCAGATGAGATATCGAATCACGGCTCTCTTTGTCATGATTCAGGAAGGGATTTCGTTCTCGGAATTTACAAATTGAATCATTTTATGTAAAAAAAATTCCGTTTTTCGATGGCAAATTTAACATTATCATCCTATCCTAACCTTATTCTTCGCATATCCTTCCGCGAGTGCTGCTACCTCCACCATCGCCTCCATCTTCACACTTACATCGATTTTCTTAAAACGGAATCGCCGGGTCTGACAAACCTAATACCGCCGACTGCAACTGAACAAATGTTCTTGGCTCGCGACGCAAGCCATATTATAATTAACATACCCTAACATACTAACATAAACGGTGGCGGAGAGAAGAAAGTAGTGCAGAACAATATTTCTTTATGACTATCGTAAATTTGAAACGCGAAGAATTTTGAAAAGCCAAGAGTACTAGGAAATATTGGCAATATGATGTAACATTGAGCCGCAACTAGCTGTATGCTGCCGTGTGCTGAGACATGTTCATACTTGAACAGTAGCCATAGAGCAATGTCTATACGCTCAGTTGATCATTAGCAGTGATTCTTTGAAGTGTGTGCTGTGTTATCGTGGTTACGAAGTAAGAAATGAACAGCTTTACGGTATAATTTCGCGCGTGGTTTAAACGTAGACCAGTGCTTAACAAGAAAGACTGTCGCACTTACTGATGTTTATCCACATCGTACAATTATATTTATGTGGTAAAGAAAATTCCAAAGGGTAAATTTCACTCTGAAGCATGATAAAAAACGGGAAGATTACGAATATCAGTTACGGAGGAAGACATTATTGCTGTGAGGAAAATGCTCGACAAAGATAGACGAGTGACCTATCAGCAGATAGAGGATACCTTAAGTATAATGCTCCAGCAATTCATGTCATCCTGCAAGAGCATTTACAAGTGAAGGAACTTTGTTGTCTGTGGGTGCCGCATAGACTGACTGTAGAGCTGATGTGGCGACCTGTCACTTGGTGTCGGAAGATGCTGAAAATATTAAATAAAGAACAATTTCTGTATGTAAACAACATCGTGACAGTTGACGAGACATGCTTGTTTTATTATGATGTGCCGACCGAGACTCAAAAGAAAGATTGAGTCTTGAAAGGTGAGGTCACGCCAGTTGCAGTGTAGCTGTCAAAAAATCCCCACTTGTAAAGAAGAAAATAATACCTGTATTTTTCAAATCGAGTGAAATTGCGGAGCGCGTTGGTTTGTACAAACAGAAGTCAGTCGCAGCTTAGTGGTACACTGGAACAGTTCCTACCCAAAGTCATTGAATCATAGAAGGACCTGCGGCCAAAGCCAAGAATGGACACCTAATTCCTCAATCAGGACAACGCTCCAGGTTACTAAGCCATAGCCTGCACAGAATATTTGACAACTACAGAACTGAAACGTCTTGAGCTCCCTCCTAAAAAAGCCAGTCCTTGCTCCCTATAAGTTTGCACTTTTCCCGCATGTGAAAATAAAGCTAAATGTAAAGCGGTATTAAAGTGATGAGGACCTTCTCAGGGGTTGGGACTACGAGAGTGCCTTACTCCCTAGCGAAACTTGGCAGAGCTAGATTTGTAGTTCGTGTGAGAGAGCGTGATATGTATGAATAGTGCATCATAGCGAAATATGATATATTTCGAACGATGGTCTTAATATTTCGAGTTGTGGAGTATTCTGTACTTCACCAAAAGGTATTATCTAACCTCTTCGTCTTAGAGAGAATTTAACATGTCTGCACTGTGTACATATATGTACATGAAAATACCAATACTTGAAACATAAAAGTATAACATAAAAATATACAATCATTGTGATGTGAAACAGTATCGAAAGAAGTGTAATTATTATTGAAATTGTAAAATAAAATAAATAAACATGAAGGTAGAACGGAAGAAAACAAATACAGTGTGAGAAAAGCCGTTATAATAATATACCTGAGTAAATAACATACGTGACTAAGAAGGAAAAATATTTGGCAAGTGCGCAGAGGGCATCGATCCGAGTTCATTATATGGCAAGTGAAAAAGGTTTGGTGAAGATGTGTTGGTAAAGGGGGTGTCGGGGTTTTCACAGGAACTGGAGGCGGAAGACGAAAACTTTTTCTGAATCGCTCAGGGATTTAACTGTTTGTAGGGTGCCGTGAACTGGAGAGGTGGGGGGGTGAAAAGAAAGGAATTTAAAGGCTAGTTTCATGAGAGGGGAATGTAGTTAAAGGATTTGTTCATTTTAATGAGAAATGTTGTTTTTTAGGATTCTATGGATATGTAAAATTTATAATTTGATCCGGAGCCAAAATTTATTTTTTACTTCTTGTATATGGAGATACTTCACAATGTCGAATTGTATTTGTTATCTAACAGGTTGTTGGCGAAATAAGAAACTATTGTTTTTTTTCGATGCATTTATGTGTTTTTGTACTCTTTGTTCATTCATTGCATTAGAGGGCGTACACTAACCTTCATTGGATATGCGGGGTGGGATCCTTGGTATATGATATGGTTGAGTCGTGTGTTTGTAGAGAGAAGAAAATAAAGTGAAATAAATTTGCACAGATGTGCGTGTGTGAGTGTTGGTCTCACGATGTCAGCGTGATTGGTCGTCACAAGTCATCTCTGGTTGGATTTCCGGACGCAGCAAGATAAAATATGAAACTTTTCATTTCCATGGCTCGTTTTCTAGTAGGTAAACTCAAAACAAACAAAAAATTACTGAGCCTCGCTAGAACTCGTTATTCCGTGAACTTCGCTGGTCGAAACGAACACATTGGACTCCTCTCTCTCGTCGTCTTAAGGGGAAATGATACATCAAACATCGTTGGTTTGTTGCTTATAGTGTCAATGTTAAAAAGCATAGTATAAATGTATAAGTCTATGATTAGCGTACGTAAAAAAGAAATCACTAAAATATGTGATATCGGCATTTATAACAACAATAACATGTATTTTTTTTCTAAGGAAAGCCTTACTTTAATGGCCATTGAAATGGGATAATTGGAATTGAAATTGATGTTGAAATATGAAGGAAAAACACATTTTCAAAAAAAGACCAACTTTTAAATCATGAATGTGACTCAAAATTATTATGATTTGTAAAATATTTTTGGTAGAATTTTTGTACATCACTTTTATTGAATATTGTGATGAATATTGTTTCTACTGTACTATTTACTGATAGATACAAATAAAATAATTTTTTCTTCATTATAATTATTATTTAAGCGTTTTAAAAGCTAGAAGAAGAAAAATAAAGAAAACTAATTTACATATCAACGTTTTTGCTAACATGAAGTGCTGCTTTCACTTTACCAGGAAGGAAATTTAATCTCCAATGTGACTAAGCTGAACACGTTCAAGAATCGAAGTTATGAAACTTTGTGGTAAACGTTTTCATTTAGAAAATTGATTCTCATTAGCCAAAGAAGCTCTTCGGGGATAATACATTTTTTTATATAATACACTCATCTACTGGATGTGTTATTTTTCAACATATGTGGAGTAAAAATATAACTATAAACAATATAATCCTTTATATTTTAATTATCATGTAATATTTGGACTCTTACCATAAGTTTAGTTTTTCGAGAGATCTG
This sequence comes from Laupala kohalensis, assembly GCA_002313205.1. Taxonomy (NCBI): domain Eukaryota; kingdom Metazoa; phylum Arthropoda; class Insecta; order Orthoptera; family Trigonidiidae; genus Laupala; species Laupala kohalensis. The sequence continues at coordinate 13,726 of NNCF01134898.1, forward strand.
TAATTTTGGAAAAGATTCTTTCACTAGTTCTTGTAATAATTTTGTATTATTATTGAATAGTAAAATTCCAATTAATTTTTTATGAATTTCAAAATTTCATGAACAAATCCTGTAATAATACAAGAGCTTTTTCATAGAAATATACTAAAGGATAGACTAACGTTTTATCCTTAGTAACGAGTTACGTCATCTACAAATGCAGAATGTCACAACATATATGTCAAATACATTTTACTACAATAACGTTTACACAACGTGATTTCAAATATTTTTTAAAACTATTTTCAATTCAACAACATTCAATTTTTCATTTGTATTCTCGTTTTTTATTTGTATTACTTTTTATTGTAACATTTCGTACAAATATCAATATTCACGCAGTAGTGTTCTTTGTTTCTATTAATCCCATCATAACTCAACTTTTCCTAAATACGAAGATTTAAACTTTTTTCTGTAGCGTCTCAGTAAACTCCCGATGCTGAAACCCAATTCCACAGATAGTACACTCTAGCGGAAGATGGAAGAACTACGGGAAGCCTATGACTGTGGAAAGCACTTCATAAGAGTACTTTTCCTTAACTCTTATTCATTTATCTGAAGTTTGACAATAACTATTATTAATTTTCACCCTATTTTTTAATCCCTAACAACTAAAACGTAGTCCTATATACAACTACAATAATATTAATAATAATACATTTGTTGTAAAATTGCAGTAACAAACTTTGTGTCACCACGCGNAATACATTTGTTGTAAAATTGCAGTAACAAACTTTGTGTCACCACGCGGAGGAAAATAAATTAATGTACTTTTTAAAAGCAAGCAAGGGAACATCTCGTCTATTCTGTAAATGGCCGTATTATAGAGATATTTTCTGCCATGGTAATGGATACCATACGATACTTATGTATACGAAAACTTTATTGTCAAAAAGGCAGTTGCAAACAGCATACCACCATGTGGGGGTAATAAACAGAGTTACTCTCCGGAAACAAGGAATAGAATACCCATAGAATACCTATCAAAAGGGACCTAGTGCAGAGAAGGATTTAATACTTATATAGGAAATTATTTAATAAAAATGAACTTTAGTCATTTATCATTCCAAAAAGAATCGCGTATATTATGTTCAGTAAAAAGTCGATATCAGTAAAAACTGTATTAAATAACTTTCTCGTAGGCGACTTATTTTAAACTCTGCTAGTGTTTTGATGACGCACGTTGTTCGCAAAGAGACTACAAGAAGCTAAGCCGAATTGTACTACGAAATAAACTATCTATTAAACTATTGTCTCGTAGTAATGTACACAAATAGTTCGTGTAGTTGACGAAAAATCTGTTATTATTGGTTCGAAGAAACTAGTACAAGAACGTGGATCTCCACTAGAACTTTATTACACATTACGACTTATCTTAAATTACTACACCAGACATACAGAAATATATTAAATTGTCGTGAACCTAACGGCTATGTAACAAATTACTTGCGTTATGTTAAATGAAAATGGGAGACGGGACCGAGATATCATTGTTGGCAGCGAATCAACGCGCTAAGCTGAAGGTCCCGATTTTCAGTATTGGTCTCGTCTCCCTTTTTCGTTGAACATAATACAGTTATTTAAAAAAACATAATTATTACTACGTATATTACTGTTATGAAGCATTAAATTACAAATGCACCCCCTTTGCTCCCTTTTTCAATTCTCATAATTTTACTGTTCAATCGTGTTTTGCTAAGGGCTCTAACGACCTTGATGTTGGCGAGCCCTAAAGCTCCAATAAAAAAAATTCTTGCTTAGGTTTTGGGAAATACTATCAATAAAGATTATTCTCGTTCGTTACCAGTCTTCATTTGGAATCGATTAATCCATTCTAGTCGCAGTAGATACTACACGTATCAGTGGAAAGTGGAGATTAAACTTGTTTTCTGCTAGTGGATTCATAAGAAATCATTACAGTCCTATAAATTCCTCTGCTGCACTGGAGACCGAATTAGATTTTCTTCCAAACTCCAGAAGCATCTCTCCCAACACCATGAAGTCTTTTACCGTCGTTATGTGCCTAGGTATCATGGCGTCGTTGGCAATGGTGAGTACTGGTCACAAAGCAATGAGTAATTAGAGAGTTTTTTCATAACATACACGGTTTCTTGCTTGATGACGCTAACCACGTTACGCACGTGGAAAATTTTAGCGTAATGAAGCATTATGCACAGCTTACTTTCGACTCAAATCATACTAAATTTGTAAATCCAATTGAACTACTTCTCTGCAAAAGCGTCCTCAATAAACTGCACTTTGAGTACACAAACACGAACTAATATGGCATAAATAACACAACTAACAAGTCTCTTACTCGCTTATCAACATAACCTAAGATATCAACAAAACCTTAAATAAACACTAGAATCTGCCATTACCTCTCTCACTAGTTTACCACTAAAATCATATGAAGAACAGACGCGTTGTAACGTATAACGCTAGGAGCGTTAATGTACCACTAGCTTTTGAGCCATTTACATGTAAATAACGTATTCAATTGCTCGCAGGTACGCCGTGTAAATACTCAGTATTAATTTCCTATCGCAAACGAAGACCATAGCATCTCTGTTCTTCTCTTTTTCATAAGAATTAGAAGTCTGGATACATGAGCTATTCTAGGGCGTACATTACTAGATACATACTACACGATATTAGTATATTGGTAACGATTTTCGATACCTTCCACGCAATATGTTTCTAATCTTTCCGTTACTCGACTCTGAGAGACA
>NNCF01134898.1:21174-33984 GCA_002313205.1 Laupala kohalensis
ATATATATATATATATATATATATATATATATATATATATATATATATATATATATATAAAATATATATATAATTGTATTACTTACACGAGTTTTAGATATTTCTGTTTTTCAATTGAATTTTCAGGTCTATTTGCAAATGAACTACGTGATACAATACACTACATTCTTTTGACTATCTCCATGTTACTCGCACTTTCTAACAGCCATCTTCAAGTAGCCAACTCACGATCAACAGCTCCGCGGTTGGCAAATAGTGGAACTATTCGAATATTAAAATTTGTGCACCAAACTCTAATTGTTGGAGAATATGGAGATTGGACACCTTCTCTCTTATTCTCCATGAAGACGATTACGGAATCAACATTCATTTTTCGCAGTCAAAAAGTTTCGATATTGTGGAAAAACACGTTCTTTGACGAATCCTTGTTGATTGTTATTCAGTTGGTAATTAGTTTATTTTATTATTTTACGTGTGTGTGACTAACTTTTGTGCGTTTCTCTGTGATTGATTATTTTGTGAGTGTGTAGTTGTTCAGTTTGTGTGTATGGTTGATTAGATTGCTTGTGAGTGTAATAGAGATTATGAAGAAAAAAAAGATACTGAGCACAAATGTACTTATTTGATTCCATTCAAGCACATAAGAGAAAACAAGAAAATTAATGGGGCCACATCGAACGACGAAACAGTATTGTGGCAGAAAGTGGAAAGGGTCTTCGACATTAAAACGGTGATGAAAAAAAATTTGAAAATGTTTAATTTTCTATAAATTGTTTGTTACTGATTTTATTTTCCCTTCCTCATGATTTAAAACAATTGTTCAATACAGACTGATCATTGCTTACGGTACCTTCAATGACTAAAGTTATTTCACCGAATGACTCCGACCAAGGTAAATGAACCTCATTCCCTGGGATAAATTTTCCTTTAAGTTTTTGCAATCCAATCGATTTCTTGTGGTCATTTGTCTTTTATCTTATTTGTAGACAATCTCAAACTCAGTACCTCAAACATGGAAAAGTCTCGATCTGAAAGTTTAGATTCTGAAGAGTTTTCTTCGATTTCAGTAGCACAGTGTGCATTCTATAAATCCGCCATTGCTTCTTCTGTTAATCAAACCGAGAAACTTGTCTTTCTTTATCACACACCTTCTGCCTCTGTTCCCAAATCAACTCCTGATGCCACACCTTTGTCATTAAATCCTACATTTAATAAACGTTGTGCAAAGAAAGAAAAGGAAATACAACAAACTTTGATGTCATATCAGAGGCAAAAATACGAAGAGAAGTTGAGAGGAAAAAGATAAAGAACGGAGGAAGCGAAATATCGGGTAGAGATTGCTCGCTTAGAACTCGAGAAAACGAAAAATGGTAATGTATGGAAAGAAGAGAATACTCGTCATTTTGTTTAATTTCTTCTTTAACTTTGATTTTAGATATTACAATTTATTACACTGCAGTAGGACATAGTAATTCCATCCCGAGCATGCGCAGTGAAAGCAATTTTAAGACATTTTTCGGAACGGGAGCATGAAGGAAAATAACAGCAGGGGGAAGTAGTTCATTTCCGTGACTTTATCTTGATGAGCACTGACGTCGTATCACGTGTAGTGACGTCTAAGGGTGATTCCTCTAACTGTATTCCTATTAGTTACAGTGTGTTTTCGACAGAGAGAGTTACTGTTGCAGGTCGTTGTGCTACCAGTCCTGTCATCAATATACTTAAAGAAATTCACCAAAATTGACGAGGAACAATAATTAGCCAGGTGATGTGGACCATGGTTGTACTATATAATGATAAAAAGTGGAAATAGCGTGAATTGTGCATGTTCGTGTGTACGTAGCTGACATTTTTTTAATAAATGAAAATGCTCATGTAAGATGTGTTTGTGTTCACAGTTTGCGGTATGTTTTGTCCTGTTATTGTATATGTTTTTCAATGTAATAGAATCTATTCCAGTGTTATTACATAAGTTCCTCTATATCTTTATGTATGTTATACAACGTTACGGAATGTTTTCTAGTGTTATAGTATATGTCTAGATAATGTAATATGTATCATTGGTTCTAAAATACATTTTATGTTTATTACTGAAATATCTGTTTTTTAGAGTCTTTACTTCGCCTTCCCCTAAAACTGTAATTTGGGTGACCTGCTCGAATTTGGAAGTTCAGAAATGAAACTAATAAGGGCGAATTATTTCCGCAGTGAATGAAGAATCTACATGCAGAAAGAACTGCTAGACCTGTTAACCTAACGACCAAGTAGTTTAATTACCGGTAACCCATAACGTTGTTGTATATTCAGTTGAAAGAACTATACCTAGATGGTGCCACCCTACCATCCCCTTCTATTCAAGGAGTTCACTATCCGCCATCCAACCTCAGCGTCGCTAACTCTATCTTTTATCTGTCGCCAGCAATACATGTCACACAAAGATGGCCGACTGTCCAACCGATTGTGTTAGCGTGTGTTAAGTAAACGACATCTGGACTAAACTATCAAAAAAAATCATTTTCTTTTGTTTAACGATGGTTTTAACGCTATCTAAATTTGGATTTATCTCACAAATATGGAGCACGTTATGTTGTTACTCTTCGTTCAGAGATGGTGCTGACTTTGTAAGCGTAAGAAACGCAACCAGCATGACTCGTGAACTTATCGTAATGTTATATCATTTCTTGGAGCTACTATTAGGACATCGCTTCACCCTGCAACACAATCAAACACAATTCATAAATCTGTACAGCACCTCTAAATTGCCGTTAAAAAATGTCAGTCGCTACATATGCTGGCAATGTCCTTCCGATCTCGATGCGCATTGACACACTTTGTGTTATTCCACTATGACTTTAGGTCGCTAATTCCTTCAGGAGAATATGTAGTTCGACTACTTTGGATTTTCATCGGCTATTTGTTCCGAAGGAGCGAGATATCTAGGCCTGATTATTTTAAAGGACATTCATGATTAGTTAAACAATTTATAAATAACAGTACATTAATAACTAACATACTATATTGTCAGTTTATTCACAGTAAATGTAATGTCTCATATTTTCTATAGGTCATCACAATCATTATTTTATTTCTATTATTAAATAGGCTAAGATTGTTTTACTATTTTAATATAAAAAGGAGATAATTATACATAACGTTTTTGAATATCTAATCAAGATTTGTGGCTTTTGCACAAGACAACTGTAATGAAGTACAAATATAGGACAGTGCTGGAAACTTTAAAAATTGAACATTCTTTTTTTTTAATTCAATAATAAAAATTTTTAACAATATTTTATTTCACATTTGTGTTTCATGAAATGTGCCGCAATCACTCGCCGCCATGAAGCAATCCCTCTCACAAATGAATAAAGATAGAGCCTTTGTGAATGTCCTTCCGGATTCAAAACGTGTGAGGTGGATATATCCCTTCTACAGGATCCCGTCAACCGGGTTTGCTTATGGAATATGCGGCTGTCGTGTCTAGAGCCTGTCCATCGCTCCACAATATTATATAATTAGCACCATAAACACCTTAAATATATATAAAAAAAATAGAAATATTTCCTGTTTCTAAATACTTCAAAATATCGTGTGTTCTAGGGGTGTTCACTATTCTGGCGTCGGTGCAATAAATGTCTCCAATCACCTCTGGACTCCGAAGAGGTTCTCCATAAAACATATCTTCGAATTTTCGATATTTTGGGGTAACGTTATATAATCTCTTCTGAGTTGTTCTATATAATGTGGGAGCAGTCCTTAATCCAATATGGACATTTACAAAAATGTATAATTAATTTCTTTATTATTATTCTAATTGTTTTAAAACGCAACACTTTGAACGATAACGAAAAAAAATGATTTAATTTCTGTCAAGTTTTTTACGTTTGAGACTCTCGAAACTATTCTCAAGAATTTTATTGAACGAGATTGTACCTCAAGATTAGTATCCTCTGATATTAATCAGCTGTTCCATGTTTATTAATAATAACGTAATGCTTCATAATGAATTAATTATTTAACAAATCAGCTTAACCGTAATGGAAATTAACAGAAATACGCGATTTTAGCCAATTCTAAAAGGGTCTCTTTTTAGCTGATTATTAGAAAAATCATTCATATTTTAAGATTTCCTTATATACAGTGATTCATTTTTCTCAGTGAAGTTAATACTTTAATACATGTAAATAACTAGAATACCTGTATAAGGTAAGATTACTCACTTCTTTGTTTCAGGCCGAAACGATGGTGAAGTACCAAAAATGCGCGCGACCATATTATGAAGCCTGTAAGAAAAAAATTAAAGCAACAGAGGGTAAGTAATACTCATCATTATAACAAGATTAAAAACATCTTATACTTTAATACTCCTTTAAGGTGTTTATTACTTAAGTGCATTATTAAAAATTAGCTCACCGTATTGCCCATGATTCAAAGAATTTGGCAATCTTTCTTTATTCATAACATTGTAATTTTATTGAAACTATAAAAACTTTAATAAGGTTTCATGTATCAACCATAGATCGCAGCACTCACTGTCTGTTCACTCAAAGTTAACTGCAGTCTGCTACGAGTCTCCACAAGTGACGTTAGATTTGGCAGGGGATAATAAAAGTTGGTTTTGTGGCAAATTTCTGTAGTATATGTGTTTAATTAATAAATGATGTTTTGTTAATGTTGCAAAACTATATTATTCATTATGAATTCTAGATTTAAAATAAAAAAATTATGAACTTGGCAGTCAAATGTCCAGTGCACAAACATTAAAATATTACGTGTTTTTGAAAGCACGCCTTATTTGCCAGGATGGGCTGAATTACTCGGGAAAAAATATTTATAACAGCTCTTTTTACAACAATTTATATATTTATTTATTGTCATACCGGCTTGATGTCGGTATAGCTGTAATGCACAGTGTAGTCAACGCTTTTACTTCGCCATCGTCCATATGTAATGTAAATGTAATATTGTTATTAGTACTGCGATTATTGACATTTGTATCTCGCATTATGGGGGTAAGACATTCGAATAGTTGAAAACTTAAACCTATTGCCAATGTTAGCCATCAATTCATACACTTTCTCTTGTGGCGCTATTCTGTTCTATCTACATTGTGTTTGTGGAACTAATATTACCTTGTGTCCAAGTTTGTTGCGTTATCAAATTAAATTTCTTTACGATAAATTATCCCCTTATGACTACCTATAATATATATTTGAATATTACTTAAATTCATAGGAGTTGTCCAAACGGGTTAGATAGCCACTTAGACATGACTTGACGTATACTTGTTAAATGACAACTTTTGCAAATAATACATTCGCTACTGTCTTCGGACCCTTCACTGGAATTGGTGGAATGGTTCCTTGATCGTTTCCGTCGAGAAAATTACTCTAATGTGCAGCACGTGGTCATCCCGATTGTTGTAGACATATGTAGCAACTGGATGAATTGTATTGAGTTACATCACGGGGTTTTATTGCAGAATATTTGAATGAGATTGTTATAAAGACTGTATTTCCATATTTCAGAGGAATCAAAAGTAATTAAACCCCTGGAAGGTGAATTTTCATATAAAGCAAAGGTATGGTCACTATAAATATCTTTGCTTTTTTTTTCTATTATCGCTGAGTGTAAAGAATTGTTAGCAACATTGATGCTGTCTGTGTTGAACAGTGCGTATTTGCGTGTATAATGGAACGACTTGGTGTAGTGAAGGATAGCAAATTCGCCGAAAGGTCTTTCAGGATGACAGCATACAAAACCTTTTTTGCCAATGATCCTAAACGCCTAAGCAAAACTGATGATATCGTAGACGTATGTTCCAAAGAAGGTAAGTGAATTCAAATATTTTTCACCTCCAAATGAAAGTTCAATATCCTTGTACATGGAAGGCAAAAGCCACGCCAACAAATACAAACTTGACGGAGTTTTTATTTTATACAAAATCCTTTAGTTTCTCTTTTTAAGTTAACCCAATATGAAACCAACCCTACGAGTGACTAAGGGGCTACAGTGCTTGCTCGCCACAAAATTACTTCGAGTTCAATTTCCGGCGAGGACAGATAGAACTTGAATCTTTTGTCTTCAAAGTCTATATTCACTAACACTTACTTTTCCGTGGGTCGAGTTGCCGGTAAACTCAGCCTCACGACCCACCTTCTACCGTCTACTGACTCATGTTAATGAGCTTCAATNTTTTCTTCAATGAATAAACGTTTGATTCATACTGCAACGTCTTCGCTCCAGATATTCATGTTGAGAGTTTTATTTCTATTAATATTGGGTCTAGTCGAACTGCGAAGTGCCGAAAAGCGCACATTACAATAAACCGTGTCGGCTGCCGGCACTTTCCTGGAGAAAGGCACGCTGGTGTACTGTTGCTATGACGACGCTTGACAACGCCATGTGGTGAGCGCTTGGTCGCCGCCGGAGAACGGGCGAGAACAATAGTGAAGGTGTGGTGTGGTATGCGCCGACATGGCGGTGGTTGGGGGAGGGTAAAATACGAGGCGGGTGAAGGTCTCGAGACCATTTACTCACTCGAATGGATCCCAGAGGGGGAATCTACGCCCGATGGCTAACAGACTTTGAATCGAAGCTGGAAACCGGTGATAGTTTGAAGCATAAGTCGGGAGCATTCGCTCATGCAATTTAGATGGGTGGATTTCAAGTATACATTCCATTCGTAAAAAAAACGTGTATTTTTTTAACTGAATTGAAGTGTTTTTCTTTCATGGACTCTGCTTTACCCCATATGGTGGCAGCGTATTTAGAGAAAGCGTTGATGTAAACGCCGCTTGAGACGCTGCATATATTCTGGTATCTTTGTGAACTGTGCTGTTATGAAGTAATGAGAACTGGCCTTTTCTTGTTTCAGCTGGAAAGAAATACGCTGGAAAAAAGTGCGTGATGGAGTATGGAGCATTGGTGTGTTTTATGAGACTCATATCCGGAAGAAATCGTACACACCCATGAATACGTACAGTTGAACTTCAAGTATCCGGATAAATTGGGTCCTGATAATGAAATATTCGGATTATTGCAATTCATCTTGAACAGGTCAAAATTACTAGAGAAAATGTAGTTGGCGAAAAATCAGTAATGAGTTCACGATCTACACTTATAAAACATGATATAAAAGGTGGTTATGATGAGTTCTTTACAGTGAAAATTATATTTAGTGTCCAGTAATTTCCTGCCAAAACTAGTTTCATGTCTTTCTCAATTTTTTTCTTCAACGACCCAGATGAATTCGGATAACTGGAGTTTTATTGTACAAGTAATTGTTATTGTCTGGTAACAATGTTTAACCGAATAAAACTTTGATAACTTTTGTTTTACTATCTTTCGTGTACGACTTCATATACTTTCTCACATTACTTTTATTTATCAGTCACCGAACATTTGAGGAAGCAATAAAAGAATATATGTCATAAGATGCATAAATCACGAACCCGTAGCGCTCGGTCGCCATGTTTGTACATAATGCTCTTGTTGCGATGGGCCGCCGCGAGGCCTCTGGGTGTTGGCTGATTATCTAAGCCTGCACAGGGCCATCACAACTAGAGGGGAGAGGATATGAGGGTGGTTGAGAGTCCTAGTCATGAGTAAATCAAAATGCAGTTTGGGTTTATGCTGGTTTTCTCACATTTGGTGTTGAAGGTGGCATGGCTGGTCACAGAGCGAGAGAGTCGGTTGAGCGAACATGGTTCGGCGGTGAAACAACGGCGGTCAGTTGTCCAGGTTCGGTCAGGCTTCGAAGAGCGTTCAGCTTCCTTCGGTCGGCGTCCGTCCTTCATCGCTCTGCCCGACTCTCGTAAGCCGGTGTCTTCTGACGTCTCTTGGCGGCGTGTCTCTCAGTGAGCGATCGAATCTTGAGATCCTCCTCTTAAATATGACCATTGACCGTGACGTCACCGTCTCACGACCTAGCTCAGCACTCTCTGCTTCTCCCTGACCCAGTTAATACTATAGGTTTACATTCCCTCGTGTGTCTTCACTCGTTTACTCAAGCCACACATCTTGGCCAACAACTGTTGCAATACTTATCGGCAACTTAATAATATCTTCCCGACACTCTGATGCATTCCAAGAGAATCAAGACAGTTCTTTTTTTGTATTATTAACTAATTGCGTTTTATAACAATTAGAACAAATAGACAAGGACCAATTTAACTATACAACCAACGCTATACAAAATATCCAGATGAGATATCGAAACACGGCTTTTTTGTCCTGATTCAGAAGAGGGACTTTGTTCTCGCAAATTACAAATTGAATCATTTTATGTGAAAAATAATTCCCTTTTTTTCATGACAATATTAACATTATCGTCCTATCCTAACCTTATCCTTCGTATATCCTTTCGCGAGTGTTGCTACCTCTATCGCCTCCATCTTCACACTTACAACAGATTTTCTTAAATCGGAATCGCCGGGTCTAACAAACCTAATACCACCGACTGCAACCGAACAATTGTTCTTGACTCGCGACGCAAGCCATATTATAATTAACATACCTAAACATACTAACATAAACGAAGGCGCAGAAAAGAAAGTAAAGCGGTACAATAAATCTTTATAACCACCGTAAATATGAAAAGCAAAGAATGCAGCTTATACGAAAAGTACAAGGAACGTTTTGCAATATGATGTAAAATTAGCCGCAGGTATCTGTATGCTGCCGTGTGCTGAGACATTTTCATACTTGAACAGTAGCCGGAGCACCGTGTCTATGCGCTCAGTTGATCATTAGCAGTGATTGTTTGAAGTAGTTTCGTGGTATCGTGGCTGTGCTGTGGAATCGTGGTCACGAAGTGAGAAACGAACAGATTTACGGTATAATTTAGCGTGTGGTTTAGACGTAGACTAGTGCTAAGAAATAATGACTGTCGCACTAGGTGATGTTTGTCCACATTGTACAACTATATTCAGGTGGTACAGACAATTCCAAAGGGGAAATTTCACTCTGAAGCATGATAAAAAACGAGAAGTTTACGAATATCAGTTACGGAGGAAGACATTACTGCTGTGAGGAAAATGCTCGACAAAGATAGACGAGTGACCTATCAGCAGATAGAGGATACCTTAAGCTTAATGCTCCAGCAATTCATTTCATCCTACATGAGCATTTACAAGTGACGCATCTTTGTTTTTTGTGCGTGCCGCATAGACTGACTGAAGAGAAGATGTGGCGACCTGTGACTAGGCGTCGGGAGATGTTGAAAATATTAAATAGATGACAATCTCGTATGTAAACAACATGGCGAAAGTTGACGAGACATGCTTGTTTTATTATGATGTGCCGACCGAGACTCAAAAGGAAAATTGGGTCTTTAAAGATGAGGATACACAAGTAGCTGTCAGAAAACCCCGATCGGTAAAGAAGAAGATGATGGCTGTATTTTTCAAATCGAGTGGAATTGCCGAGCGCGTTGTTTTGGACAAACAGAAGTCAGTCACAGCTAAGAGGTACACTTGAACAGTGCCTACCAAAAGTCATTGAATCTCTGAAGAACCAGCGGCCAAGGTCAAGAATGGACACCTGGTTCCTCCATCATGGCAACGCTCCAGCTTACCAAAGTCTGCACAGAATATTTTACAACTACAGAACTGAAACTTCTTGAGCTCCCTCCTAAAAAAGCCAGTCCTTGCTCCCTACGAGTTTGCACTGTTTCCGCATGTGAAAATGAATCTGAAAGGAAAACGGTATTCAAGTGATGAGGACCTTCTCAGGGGTTGGGACTACGAGAGTGCCTTACACCCTAGCGAAAATTGGCAGAGCTAGATTTGTAGTTCGTGTGAGAGAGCGTGATATCTATGAATAGTGCATCATAGGGAAATATGATATATTTTGAACTATGGTGTAAATAATTCGAGTGTTAGAGTATTCTGTACTTCACCAAAAGGTAGTGGCTAACCTCTTCGTCTTAGAGAGAATTTAACATGTCTGCACTGTGTACATATACCTACATGAAAAAAATTCCTTGAAACATAAAAGTATAACATAAAATTATACAATCATTGTGATGTGAATCAGTATCGAAAGTATTGTAATTATTATTGAAATTGTGAAATAAAATAAAGAAACATGAAGGTAGAACGGAAGAAAACAAATACAGTGTGAGAAGAGCCGTTATAATAATATACCTGAGTAAATAATATACCTGTGTAACAAGGAAAAATANTGCTCGTCACAAGTCATCTCTGGTTGCATTCCCTGACGGGGCAAGATAAAATTTGTAACTTGTCATTTCCATGGCTCGTTTTCTAGTAGGTAAACTCAAAACAAACAAAAAATAACAGCCTCGGTAGAAATCGTTATTCCGTGATCATCGCTGGTCGAAACGAACACACTGGACTCCTCTCACTCGTCGTCTTAAGGGGAAATGATACATCAAACATCGTTGGTTTGTTGCTTATAGTGTCAATGTTAAAAAGCATAGTATAATTGTATAAGTCTATGATTAGCGTACGTAAAAAAGAAATCACTAAAATATGTGATATCGGCATTTATAACAACAATAACATGTATTTATTGTTTTTTCTAAGGAAAGACTTACTTTAATGGCCATTGAAATGAGATAATTGAAATTGTAATTGATGTTGAAATATGAAGGAAAAACACATTTTCAAAAAAAGACCTACTTTTAAATCATGAATGTGACGTAAAATTATTATGATTTGTAAAATATTGTTGGTAGTATTTTTGTACATCACTTTTATTGAATATTGTGATGAATATTGTTTCTACTGTACTATTTACTGGTAGATACAATGAAATAAGTTTTTTTTCATTAAAATTCATATTTTAGCGATTTAAAAGCTAGAAGAAGGAAAATAAAGTCAACAAAATTACATACCACTGATTTCGCTAAGACGAAGTACTGCTTCCAACTTCGCAGGAAGGAACTTTAATCACCAATGTGACTCAGCTCAACACCTTTAAGGAACGAAGTTATGAAACTTTGTGGTAAACAACTTCATTTAGAAAATTGATTCTCATTATCCAAAGAAGCTCTTCAGATATAATACATTTGTTATGTAATACAGTTAACTCATCTACAGGATATGTTATGGTTCAACATATGTGGGGTAAAAATATAAATGTAAACAATAAAATCCTTTATATTTTAATTATCATGTAATATTTGGGAATTTTATCATAAGTTTAGTTTTTAGAGGGATCTGTCATTTCGGAAAATATTCTTTCACTAGTTCTCGTAATCCTTTTTTTTTTATTGAATGGTAAAATGCTAATTAATTTTTTATGAATTTCAAAATATCATTAACAAATCCTGTAATAATACAAGGGCTTATTCATTGAAATATACTAAATGATAGACTAACGTTTTATCCTTAGTAACGAGTTACGTGATCTACAAATGCAGAATGTCATTCCACATTTGTCAAATACATTTTACTACAATACCTTTTTCACAACGCCATTACAAATATCTATTTCTTATTGTTTTTAATTCAACAACATTCTACTTTTTATTTGTATTCTCGTCCTTTATTTGTATTACTTTTTTATTCTAACAATTAGTACAAATATCAATATTCTCGCAGTAGTGTTTATTGATTCTATTAATCCCATAATAACTCAACTTTTCCAAAATACAAAGATTCAAACTTCTTCTCTGTAACGTCTCAGTACACACCCGATGCTGAAACCCAATTCCACAAATATTACACTCTAGCGGAAGTTGGAAGAACTAGGGGAATCCTCGTGACTGTGGAAAGCACTTCTTAAGAGTACTTTTCCTTCACTCTTATTTATTTATTTGTAGTTTGACNAACTCTTATTCATTTATCTGAAGTTTGACAAGAAATATTTTTAATTTTTAACCTATTTTTTAATCCCTAACCACTGAACCTTGGTCCTAAGTCCAACGATAATAATAATACTAATAAAATTAATAAAAGTTGTAATAAATTATTTTTTGTCTAACTGCATTTACAAACTATGTGCCACCACGCGGAGGAAAATAAATTAATATACACTTTAAAAGCAAGCAAGGGACCATCTCGTCCATTCTTTAAATAGCCGTATTATAAAGATATTTTCTGCCATGGTAATGGATACCATACGATACTTATGTATAAGAAAACTGTATTGTCAAAAAGCAGTTGCAAACCAAAAAGCATACCACCACGTGGGGGATAATAAACTAAGTTACTATCCGGAAACAAGGGACCACCCCAGGAATCCCGATCAAAATGGACCTAGAGCAGAGTAGGATTTAATACTTATATAAGAAATTATTTAATAAAAATGAAATATAATCATTGATCATTTCAAAATGAGTCGTATGTATTATGTTCAGTAAAAAGTAGATGCCAGTAAAAACATTACACAATTCGACTTATCTGAAATTACTACACCAAACATACAGAAATATATTAAATTGTCGTGAACCTCACGGCTTATGGAACAAATTAGTCGTGTTATGTTGAATGAAAATGGGAGACGTGACGATGATTTCATTGTTGGCAACGAATCACCGCGCTAAGCTGAAAGACCTGATTTTCAGTATTGGTCTCGTCTCCCTTTTTCGTTGAACATAATACAGTTATTTAAAAAAACATAATTATTACTACGTATCTTAGGTATTGTTATGAAGCATTACTTAAACAACTGCACCCATTGTGCTCCCTCTTTTAATTCTCATAAATTTACTGTTCAATTGCCAATGAGTGATTTGCTAAGGGCTCTAACGACCTTGATGTTGGCAAGCCCTAAAGCGCCCAAAAAAAAAAATTCTTGCTTAGGATTTGGGAAATACTATCAAAAAAGATTATTCTCGTT
>NNCF01134902.1:26358-49177 GCA_002313205.1 Laupala kohalensis
GGTCTAGATCCTCCATTGCCCACACATGCATTGGCTTATTTCTCATTGCATACATGAGCTAGCGCTCTTGTTTCATGTATTATGACCGCTTCTCACACATTATGACATATTTGGTACATCACTTCCACATACGGTATCCCAGGTTATTGAGACATTCCCATTGAAAGTAAGCAAAATGTAACTATTTAGTGTATAAAATTCTACAAAAATTCAATTTTTGGAGCTTAAAATCATTTAAAAGTATTTTTAAAGGTAAGGGACATATATTTTTGGAATAAATACAAAAAATATTTTTGGTTCATATTTTAAATTTTCATTGACATTGTACCAATTTTAATACACCTGTCAAACAAAATAGTCATGAGAATATCAAATTTAACACAGAGGAGAGTGTATTGCAGTTCATGATGCTCGTGAAGCAGAAGAAAGTATCAGGACTTGCACATCTTCACTAAATGTGTTGGGAATTCCGCATACGATGTTGCAGATCATTGAGACTCTTCTTACTGAAGGAGAGCAAGGTGTAACTCAGTGTTAATATATAACATTTTGAGAAAAATCTAAATTTTCTGATAAATCCTGAAGTTATTTGAAGGTAATGTTGGAGGTTACAGACATGTGTATTTAATGTATTTACTTTAATAAAACGGTCAATTTTATGAGTTTTATGTATTTAATGTATTAAACCTATTAAATCTTAACTTCTCGCATACCACAGATGTGGCCCATCACAGAGGAGTTTGAGAGCAATTAATATAAGATTCCTTGAAAAAAAAAAAAAGCTAGACATTAAGTATTATGAAGAACACGGGGTTTTAAATTTATAAAAGGAGTAGAATTTTATAATTTGATCATGGTACTATGGTTTAGATGAGCTGCACATGTCGCATAACATGGACAAGAGGTCAGCCAAGAAACTGAGGAAGAGAAAGGCTTTTGGTACAATAATTATGGGAAAGGGAGAGCTGATGATTAGGAAACACCACACATTAAAGATTCTAATATAATCTGCGGGTAATTGCTAGACTGCTTCCTAGAATTGATGAGTGATAGAAGATGTACAAGTGATTATTGTTGTGTGTGTTCTTCTTTAACTAAACAGATTACAAAGTTTTCATCTCATATTTTTGGTAGAAAGTGGGGATTTATTTTGATTACACTATTAATAAATGTAAATTGATAGAAGTTAGCATTGACCCTTTTTAGCAGTTGGAGGGATTTAGTGTAATAAAAGTCAAGGAAGCTATTGCTACATTGAACACAATCATATGTGTAAGCAAATATTGCAATAACTCACAGTCTGAGACTCGACACAAGAGTATTGTGATGATAATGACTGTAACATCACACCTCCAACCCTCATGCAATGTTATTATTTCTTTGGTAGAAGCGGGATCCACATAAATACCAAAATCCCTATGGTAGTTTTTGTTGCTGCCACCAGCTCAGTTTCCCGAGCAACCAAACACAAGTGTAATAACAATAAATAATGATTTATTACAAATTAACTAGAAATCTGAATTTACAACAGAGACAAACTCCCAAAATTATTAATACATCTAATAATCTGTTATTACACAAATAATGCTGTCAGAGAGCATTGTTTACACTTGGTTAAATATAGTTGAAGACAACTAAATTGTAAAAACCCTCAGGTTAACTGATCCTTCGAAAATATAAGTTGTTTTCCCCAACAACTAACTGATACTAGTTACGACCCTCGCACCTAGTAATGAGTTCATTAAGACTACCGCAGCAGCCTAACCTACTTAGCTCAGTCACATGTCTGTACTGACGGATCTCTACATTCCTTTGTAAAGAATTATAGAGGAGCTCCACTCCTCCCAATATATACTGCACCAGACGTCACTTGATCAGCAAATAACCACGCCTTCGCCACCATAGTGCAAACACTCTTTTTGTGTCACCCCTTTGGCTTCTAGGAACGCAGAGGCTGCGCAGAGGGCGAACCGCCATGAGCGTCACCTAGGCGCTTTGCAAACATCCTTTTCGTTGTTCTATATTCGGCACATACTTCATTCATTATTTCGTAGAAGTCGTCTTTTCTTCAGGTACACCTAAATTCCAGTGGGTCAACGTCGCCGGCTGCATTCTTCGAATCCACTTGTACCTACTTTTCTTAAAAGTGAAAGGTGTTCGTTCAAACGATACCTCCCCACGGAAAAGGTTTCGGTAGAATCCCATGCTCGTCGCACGTCCGTCTTAGCGCTGACCGGCCACTTATTGTAATATTCTTAAAAGCATCCGGCTTGGAAAATACAAAGAAATATTAATATTTCACAAATTGATGGCATGTCCTGGCGCCGACGTTACAACGACCCAGGTTTTAAAAATCACCACTGGTGACAAAAAGTTTGCTGGGCACCAATATAACAGTTTCCATTTCCAAAGTTGAAGTTGAAGCTTAAATGACCGCAATTTAAGCAAATAAAGGCCATAAAAATAATAACATGATGAGGGAGAATGAAATATTGTAGCAGGGTCTCAAACAAGTCCAGGATCATGCCATCTGTTGCATAGCTTTAGAAGGGACAAATATAGAATAATAGAAAACAAAAATTTATTTACTGCACTCTGTTTGATTAACAAGTTCAGTCTTATAACTTTATGGCCACACTCTGGACATTCATTTATTGTCCCCCAGTCAATATGGCTCACTAAAAGTCAATCCTCACATGTCATAATCATTATGCAACTCCAAGACATTAAAGATAGTTCAACAATTGCTTGTTCTTTGCGGGTGTTGGTGGTATAGAGAAAAAGAAGTTATAACATGCTCAATATATGTTCATGAGATGAATCTCTGTACCAGTACTATTCTATTAATTCTATAATGCTTATTTTAAATTTGTTAAACAAAGACATTTAAAATTTTACACTTATAGGATAACATGCCAAGTCAGGTAAAATCTCCTCGTATTCAAAGTACCAGTAAAGGCAACGTCAGAATCATGGAATCTTGGGAGAATATTTCATTCACGACATGAAATAAGGAAGATATACATACTAAAAGCAAGTTGGAGGTAGGACAAATAGTTTTAATTAGTTAACTCATTTTAAACTTTTTACACATCCACTAATAAAACTTATAGACCAAATAAAATGTTTGACACTAAAATCATACACAAGTGAAGAAAAATTCTGTACAGAAAAAGGCAAAACCATTTTATAAATTGATGAGCTCTACTGGCACTCATTATCAATAAATTTTACAAAAACAAAAAGATGGTGAAATATGAATGGAATAATTTTAGTTTGATAGTCATAAGCAATATACAAAGATTCTTGATTTGTCTATTCAAGAAAATTTCCTCTTTCTTCCAGCTTTTACACCATGCTTCTGTGAAAATTTACGAACTGTATTTTCTTTCACTTTCTTCCTTCTTATCAATGTTGTAGGTCTCTTCCTTTTAACATTAATTTTATTTTGATTACCAAAAGTACCTAAAAAATAAAATAATTTCTTGAATTAATACAGTAATTTCAATTAAATAAGAGACAAGCAAGTAAATCAATAAACAGTGTCTTTAAATATTTTTAATAACATTGTACAAGATCCATAATAAATAAAATTTGCAAGATTAATACTTCCGCTTCTCTAATCAAAAATAAATGCTGACATTAGATTTATACACTGAAGCAAGAAAATGTTGATGGTTTAAGATCCCTTGGCGCAAAATACAATGCAGGCTATTTCCACACTGCAAAATCTTCACTTGAATTTTTCCATTTGATTTGATACTGGTAATGTTTGGTTTGTTGTTAATATTTGATATAACTAAAAGGTTTGGACCAAAATGAGACCTGTCACATTCACAGGTTAACACATTCAGGGTGCAATGATGTTTGGGAAGGAGAGAATTAAGATGGCTATTGGAAGTCAAACGGACATTTGTCAGGGCAATGTAAAAGCAAACCATGCCCAGTTCAGCTGAGTCTGCTGTTCAAATCAGCAGCAAGAACACAGGGAGATAGGTCTACTGGCTGCAGACAAAAAATAATTTTGGAATCATGGTAATACAATGTCTAGTGTGTCGCTTTGCGACAGGATTTCAAGGTGTTTAATACACACAAACTCTGCTCCTCATATACTGTTATCAGTTGTTGGGAGGGAAAACTATTTTTAACATAAAATATAATGATTCTAAATAATATATTATCTTTTTGATTGAAAAACATTCCACAAAAACAAGTAAGCAAATGTACTACAATTAGTTCTCTCAAGATTATTGTATTGTAAATTGTATTTTCATTTGTAATATAAATTTAGTTCTTTTAAATTTAATTGAAATATGATTACTTATAATTGATGAACCAAGATCACTTGGGTTGAACTATTAATCTTTACTAGTATAGGCTGTATGAAATGTATACAGCATATACATTAAGGATTTTGACAGTATAGTAAAATTAAATAAAGTCGTATTCTAATTGTGAAAATTTTGTTCAGAAGGTTTCAATCAAAATATCTGTTTTGAGGGTTCCAGTACCGAAAAGTGCTTTTTAACAAGTGTAGGTACAAAAAAGATATATGCAAACTACTTTAATTGCCTCAAGTTATTATTCATGTTAAGAAATCCAAAACTGGACACCAGTCAGGAGTTACTGGAAAAAGGAAGTCTACTGACAGGTAACGAACTGGTTCTGGAGCAGATCTGGCCAAACTACGAGCTGCATGTCGTCCATCACGTTCAATTGTGCAGCCCACCGGATGATTTTATATTACAAACATTGAACTTTTATTTCTCATTGTAGGTATACAAAAAATATTAATAATGTGCTCCACAACACAACACGCGCGGCACACACAAAAAAACATTATTTTCCAGTAACATTATATTAGTTTAACATGGCAGCATATTGTTACAGTTCCATTGACTGCCAATTATTCATTGATTTGTTTATCACTTCTACAATTATTTAATTTAATTACTCAGCTCTCTAATTGCGTCTTTGGTGAAAACAGTCACAGTCATGAGCTGAAATTGTTCATTGGTATTATGGACATAGATAAATTAACCCCTTGACACATGAAATAAGTCAACAGGCTGCATATCAGTTCCCAACTAAACGGTGCCTTGTAAATAATTCAACACAATGTGAGCTGAAGCGGTTGTACCCATTTACAGACCCCCAATAAAATTCAAACAACTATTTGTTTTCAAATAAACAGAAAAAGGATTAGATCTTGGCCACCCATGCCATCCGTGTTGTGTGCATAGGAAAAGGGTGATAAGCAGAAATGGGCATTAACAATCTAGCGGCACCAGCAGAGCAGAGGACATAGGCAGAGTGAATATGGCTTCTCTCCTGGTTGGACTTGCATACAGGCATGTCAACCTAATTTTTCATGTTCTTTTTAATGTTGACTCACTCTTACAAGTGTGACAATTATGTATCCTACTAATGCAATTGTGTTTTTTAGCCTCACATTTTAATATTACATTTCATCCATTTAACTCAGCCTTCAGTCCTAGCACCAAGTAGGACACTGATGTATGGTTAGACTTGCCCAGATGATTCCTGGACTTCCTCACATAAATATTGGAGGCTGAATATCTCAGTTTGGTACAAGTGGTACATGGTTCCCTAATACATAAAGGTATTAAATTGTAAAATTAGTTTAAAAACAAATTTGAATACCTATTTCAGGCTCTTCACCAATTTCCTCCTTATACCAATCTACATCATTGTCTTCACTTAGCTCCTCATCCTCAACCTTAGCTTTATTCTTTATTTTATCAAGACTTTTCTCTTTCATGGCTTTCAACTTTTCTTTCTTCCTCACATTCTCCTCTTGAATCCTTCTCCTCTTTGCTTTTAATTCCCTGAAGAGAAAGAAAAAAAATCAAATTTTCTCATCTTTCTATTTAAGTTTCCTGAAATTTACATATTAAAATCAAGGGTTCTAATGACCTCAATTGTTAAATATACATTATTTCCAATACAGTAGCCAATCATAATCACATCTATAAATTAGAGTAATATAATATACAGTATTATGCTAATTGCATTTCATTCTAAAATAAAGTACATTCAATTTAAGAAGTTCTCTTCGGGTCTCCAAAATGTAGATTCATATCGCTGCTCAAAATAAGGCAACAATCAAAAAATTCAAATAGAAATTTGAAAATCATCAAAAGTGTGCAAAACTTTTTTGCATTTAAAGAGAACTAATGTCACCATAAACCAAGACATGAATCACAAAAAAAAAATTATTATTTTAATTTTCTTTGAACCTGAATCTTAAGAGGAAAGTAAATTGATGTTAGGCATTTTTACTAAATCAGCCACTTTCATATGTAAAAACAAAAAGGATTGCTACAATGAAATGAAGATTGCAACTTCCTTCAAAATTGAAAAGGAACGCAAGCAATTAACAAATAAATGAACTATTGAAATTTCATAAAAAACTTAATAAATAAATTTGATAAGCATACCTTGACCATCATCTAATTTCATACATATCAATAACTAAGAACTATTCTTTACTTACAGCTTATTTAGTACCATTTTCTTCTGTTCTTGCTTTTCATGTTGAGTCTTTGTTATGAAATCGTGGAACAAAACATCACCTTTCAGAAAACCAGATTCTGCTTTCATAAGCTGAAAATACAAGTCAACTTTCATTAAGAACTTGAGTGGATTTCTAAAACCATCATCAAACTATTGGTGTAAGATTGTAACAAAATATGCTCATAAATATTTCAGCACTTGGGTTAATGTATTAATTTCACAAGCATTTTATTTATGGGTAAGCCAATCAAGACACTTAAACTTTTGCTTGAATATTTTATTTGAGAGAATTAAAACACCACTAAGGTGGTACAAGCCACCTGGTGACAGTTTATGAATGTCCAAAATATGTTTTTTAATAGAACAAACTATCTATTAAATTTTGGATCTCAGTGCTAATATTTGAATACATAATAAATAAATAATTTTGAAGTTGTACAAATTCTTGTGGGTAAAACCTCTTAAGGGATGGTTTTAAAATAAATTCCCATGTAGTTTCTCATGGAACCGATATAAAAAATCTATCACAATATGACAAATTTAATAAAGAAAAGAACAGAACAAAATTTGCATTCTCTCTCTGTTCAATTAAGAAATTTATTCAATGAAAACTGTTGCAAAATTACTCAAGAACTCTAGTCAAAATAGAGACAATACTTCAAAATCAGTTTTTCCATTTAAACTGTATGTTTAATGATTCCCAGTGTTTAATACAATAAACAACATTACTAAACATTTCATAAACTATTATAAGCTCAACTAGCACCTCACTTGCTCGTACTACCTGAAAGAATGAAACACAGTACCTGAAGAGTGAGACGAGGCCCTATTTCAACAACTCTGATGGCTGATGTGTTTGAGGCCATATTACCTCGTGACGACAATTTTTGGGGTAAAACAACTTGATTAGTTTCATCATCTTCAGCTTCACTCTCTGATAATTGTACTGGGCTGGAATAAGTACATTAAATAGTTCATTCAAATTTAATGTAAAAAGCTACTACTATATTGACAATCTTACTTTGTAATGAATTCTGAGACATCGTTATATCGGCTCAAGTCTGGAACTTTGTTCTGAAGTAGTTTTTTAACACTCTTAGAAACTCCAGCAGGTACAACTCGAACGGCAAAGTGACGAAAATCTATCATCTTCGAAGTAGAGTCATAATTTAACAACACAACACGTCGCACAGTACTAAGATCAACCTGGACAAGGAACAGAAACAGAAAAATGCACTTATTCGACATGAAAAATGTGTAAATACAAAGGGATATTGTCAGACATGAATTGCACACCAAAATTTCCCTACATAATCACTGCTTAATAATAATTATTATGATAATCCAACATGTGTGTCTGCAAGCAGTACTCTCTCTGTCCAACTTCTTCCACAGTCACAAGCAAGTGGTTGCTATTATTCACCAGAGCTTGGGCATTAAGTTCAAAATTTTAAAAGGGAGTTCTCCATATTACAAATATATTCCTTCACCTGTATTGGACACATATGGACACTTTGTATTATGTCAGATTTATAATTACAGACAGAAGCATCCCCAACAATAGTCCCGACATAGTGCCATGTGGTGAAATACAGAAAACTGCGTTTTTTATTGACATAGCTGTGCTACATAGACATAACATTGAGAAAACCAAGTATTTGGACCTGAGTAACAAAATCAAGATGATCTGGAAGCTAGATTAAGAGTGCGTTGTGCCAATTGTTTTGTCAGCCACTGGTGTAATACCAAAGCAGTTGCACGAAAGGTTCTTCACTTGAATAATATTTATATACTCATGCAAAAAGCTGTCATTCTAAACACTATCAACTTTGTAAAAAAGTTCTTGAGTGATACATAGATGGTGTGCTTGGCTCTGTAGTCTGTAATTTGTCTTATACCAATAGCAATGCTAAGGGAATAAACATGATGATTATGATTATAATAATAATAATGGAAATGACTTCCCTCCAAACAAATATTAATAGGGATAATTAAAACAAATATTCAAATAAAAACACTCACCTTGATCAAATTAATAGAAGGAAACATATGTTGAAATGTAGATGCCATCAATTTCAAATGTCTTCCTTCTCCTGAGAAACCATTCAGCACAATTAAAGGTGGATTTTCAAATTGTTTTGTAAAAACATACTGTTTCTTCAAAGTGGAAATAACGTCATGGGCTAAAGTATAATTATGGACTTTAAAACTAAGAGTAGGACCTCGAGGGACACGACCAATTCTTAAGTACGTCCCCAGTTCTGTCCGTGTAAAGATACAAAAGTGGGACACATGTAATGTCCCTGCTACTGCCACAAAATCCTTTATTTTATTTCTCTTTGAAACCTGGAGAAAAAGCAAATTTTATTTTCAAAAAACAAACAAAGATTCTTTTAACCCACAATAAAAAGCAAACCAAATACTTTCAAAGCTTAATGGGTATTCCCAGCCAAGTTTTATTTCATCGGCTACATCAATTGCTTATTAAGAAGAGTGAATGAACAGATAGAATTTTCATGTTTAGGGTGTTACTTAGCAAAATTTAATTAGGGTATGAAATTTTTGTAATATACAAGATGAAGCTTCAGTGTATTTAATACAACGATGTCATTAGGCAGATCGATTTTCCATTTTAGTTTAATATTACTTCAGGTTGTGATTTTAAGCAAAATAAAGTTTCAATAACGAAAATCTTTACCAAGAACTATGAGAAAATCTTTGTGAAACAATTTTGAACTGAATAGTCAGTTCTTTGAAGGGATCTTCATTAAGTGCCTAGTCTTTGGTGCCAGTTAATTAAATAGACAACTGACATATCATCTGGCATCAATATTATATTTTCAGTCATTTTATAAAGAGGCTGACTCTAGGCCACCAAATATTCGAATGAAGAATTTTTGGCCACTCAATAAGATTTATTACATTTACAGGAATATATTTAGAATAAGTGAAACAATTTTATTATATTGCTGTTGTTTTTTCCAAGAAGAAACACTTATATGTTAACATTACAATCTAGGATTATAAGAATTTATTGCTTTCTCTACAATTTTAAAAAGATGGTAAATTTTCAACACGTTTACCAAATATTTTATGGATATTTCACATTATCATTAAGCTATCCTATCAATTTAGAATACTTTACTATTTTAATATAAATCGCAATCCAGATCATTGTTCCAAAGATACCAAAACACATACTATTTTCATCGATACAAAGTATTTATTTTCTTCTAAACAATTTGCAACACCTAAAGACCCACAAAAAAAAAAAAAAATTACAACAGGATGGTGCTCTTGTTTTTATTGTCTTTATCACACACACACATGCATGTATATGCACATAAATGCACACACACATACAAATGGCTTGTCTATCTCAGCAAGACACAATGCTTAAGTAACACAATGTATTGCATTTGGATTAACCTTTTTTTCTTCCGTTATCTAACTTTCTTGTAGTCTTTTGGTTGAACGAAGGGTAGGCAAATTTAATTCATATGGTATCTTATACATGCAATTGCAAAGTTTTCTAGTTCATATAGCTTTTATGACAACAATAGTGCATAATTTGGTAGGCTAATATAGATATGACTTACTTTTAACGATGAAGCTGTAAATGGTTCCATAACTTTTCTAACATCTTTTACAAGTGTTTGCACACTACTTCCCACTCTTCCTCGATGTATGACAAAAGTATGAGGAGCTTTAACAAATTCAATTGGTTCTGCAGATGCAATCTCTGTTAATGCCTTATTTCTTTTCACACATCTACCCTAAAAAAAGTAAAACAAAATGCTGTAATAAGTAATTGGTATTTCTTTATGACAAGGTAGAATGTAAAATACTAGAAGTTGTAGCTCTCATTTGACACAGAAAACTTAGAAGAAATTCTTAAATTACAAAAAAGAGCTTAAATACCGTAACCATGAAGTGTTTAATTAGAGACTGTCAGTTTAACATATGGGTTTCTATAATTCCTCAGAATTACTCTGTTCCACTATCTTTAGAAATTCATTGACAGAAATACAACACAAAATTTGTAAATATTATTATAGATCAATTTCTCCCAATTTGTCTGATGATTTTGACAGATACCCTCCCCACACATAATCTGGAATGCATTAGAAATTGAATTGCAAACAAGATGTACAATAGCCATAGATGGTACAGACCAGCGCTGTCCAACGGGTCATTTTCTATACACTTTCCATCGATCAGGCCAGCACAGAATGTTTCACAAAATGTTACTCAACAAATAAAACGAATGGGTAATTTTTATTTCTTTTTACGCAATAATTTGATTATAATTACCAAATGTATATTATTTCAATATGGTAAAAAACCAATTTTTTTGTACTTCTAAAAATATATAACTTATTGAGCATCTATTTCACTATATTATTCACTTCAATCCAAAACGGAATTTTTAAAAGAATTCCTTCAAGTCTGTTACATGATCCATTGTACATGAACATCTTGTACCTAGGATCATGAAAGTGTTGGACCGGAAATAAGTGTTATGAAACCCAATAATCCATTTATCCTCCTGAGTATCAGCTAGTTCATTATTAGAAACTTCTAGCAGATCCTCTTTATCATCAGAATCATTTGTGAGTAACACCATGTCATCTTCATTTTCAGTCTCGCTGTTAAAGTTCAGTTGTTTTATTGATTTAACATCATCAAATAAAATCAATAAATAATAATCAATTTATTATTATTATTATTACCATGTACCTTGGAACAGTGATCCATGGTAATAAATTTATTGTCAGAAAACAGTACAAAGTGCGTATGACCATGTGGAGGACAATAAACTAATTTACTCTCCGGAAGCAAGCAAGGGACCATCCCATCAATTCCGATCAAGGGCCCTAAGGCAGAGGTGGATTCAAAAATTTAAGCAGACATTCCTAGATAAGATAAAAAGTTAGCTGTGAGTTATAATACTAATAGTATGTCAATATGTTTGTAATTTAATGCAAAAAATTTACACAAACAAATTATTATCGAACTATAGATTATTCTGAGTATAGTGTTGAAGAATTGAAATAACACTACATTCACGATTTTATTACAATAAACATGCCCCTAGACAAAGCCTAGAGAACCTGTATAAGAAATCCGCCTCTACCCGAAGGAAAAACGGAGAAAAACCCGGGCCAGGATGGGGCTACAGAATTAATGTACACAACCGTGCCAAAGTTGAGTACACATAAAACTAAATTAATATGAATCATAAGACGCAACAATCACGCAAGAAAATACTTTTTGAAATTGTTATAAGTTATTTAAAAAGTACTACAGCAATGGCGTGATAAAGTACAAGACAAATTTAACTTTTGTTAAAATCAATAAATTCTTTTACAGTGTAGAAACACTGGTGCAGGAGGTAGTTTTCAACCGCAGATTTGAAGAGGTTCAATTTCATAATATCTTTTATATTCTTGGGAAGGGAATTATATAGAACCATTCCCAAATGATATAGTCCTTTTTGGCAAAGAGTAGTTGACACTCTAGGGTGATGAATATTATTACTACTGCAAGTATTGTGTTCGTGAATGAGACTGTTTTGTATGAAGCAAGGGTGGCACTTCAGTAATTCGGTCTTAACAAACACGACCGTTTCATAAATATAAATGTAGGGAAGTGTTAAGATATTTAATTCCTTGAATAAAGGTTTCATGGTACACAATGTGTTTGTGATTCAAGGTACAGAAGAGTGCCCTTTAAAATAAAATGCATTCTACTGCTTAGAGATTATGTTTATACTTATAAAGTAATATATAATTCTATTCACCAGATAATAAGTAATTATAGTGCTGTTGTTTACTTTTTTCTTCCTTCACACACAGTTACAATAAAACAAACAATACACACAAAATAAGTTAAGAATTTTGTACAAAAACTATTTTTTCTACTCAAGTGAACAATGAGACTTTTAGCATAACAGAAACAGCCCCTTGTGTTATGTGACATACTAACATATGGCCCATGGGCCTTATGTAATAGTTGGACAGCATTGGTACTGACCAATAACTACAGAGCAAGATTCATCAGACACTGTACAATAATATTAATTTGCAATAAATTTCTGCAAAACTGCAGAGAAATCTCAGAGAGAGGCATACGTCAACACCAATTTGCACAGTGAATAAATTCAACAAACAAACACTGGCAACGAATGGACCACTTTACTTCTCTCAGGTTCCAACCACTTCTGGGGAATTGCTTTTCATGTTTGATAACAAAAACTCCTAGACAGTCTTTGGTAATTGGCTATATTTCCTCACAGTAATTGACTGATCTTGAAAGAGACAGCTTGATGAAGTCACATTCAAGATGTGGTCCAATACCAATGTTAATTGGTTTGAACAATTGTGGAAATAAACTTGATACAAGAATAAAACCACAAAAATTTGAGGGGAAAAAGAAGAAACTTGGTCAACCTAAAATATATTAGTAAAGATACAATAAATTATGTACATCTTTTCATTCCATAAGTTGATATCAAGACAAAATTAAGAGAATGTATGATTACATGATAACAATGATAACCTGAGTAGTATTGATTTTCACAAATCTTAACAAACTTTTAGAAAAACTGAAGTAAAAAACAACAATGGCCTTGTAGGGAACTAAACAGAAATGACAAATTATAAAAAACTGACTTGCACAGTAAAATGCAACTAAGAAATAAAATGTTCTTTAGTCAATAATTTGCTACAGCAATATGCTGTATTCCCTTGGCCAGAACTTAAGTCCCAACAGTTCCAGGCAGGTCCAGATATCACGAACGTCAGACTAATTTCCTTGTTTTAGATGGTTAAGTTGCATCAGCTCTCATCTACTAGTTCAACACAATTACTTCCTGCTACCACAAAGCGTAAACCGCTTTGATACCTTGCTTTGTCCTTGACTATCACTCCTTGTAACCCATTATTTTGTCTGTTTTAATTATTCTAATCTGTGTTTTTCTAAACCATATAAGTCTAAGAGTGAATATACATCTCAAATGTAGGTCTTATCATTTCAATAACAAAATAATTAATTTTTAACTCTTTCTATGATTCAATATTACCTTGAAACACTAAGAATAATATTTTGTGAAAATTTAACAATATAACGAACTTTCCACAGCAACGTGGTCGGGGATCACTTGTTACTGTTCTAAAGTCTAAAGCAAGTTCTCTCCAATTTTGAACGATATTACAAAAGCTTTAACTCCACAGAGAATCACAACAAACTAAATAAAACAAATGAAAAGAAAAAGGTTAATGAAGAATTTCCTATTGGCTTTCCTTGGAATATAAGAAAGGAAATGCAGAATAATGTTTATGCTTATTACGCTCCAAAATTTCTAACATGTAATTAGTTTTAAGTATTCTAATCACAATATACAATATAAATGTTATGAATTCATTTTTGTTCACATTTTGTGTTAATTTGGGTTCTATAATACTGCTAAAGAAATATGAGCTCTTTGAACTTTCCTTGGGAGTGAGGTATACTTATTTCTGCCTTTGTCAATTAACTAATAATATTTTGTATATCTAAAGTGGTTTCGTGTAACACCAAAAGCAGGAACAAGGGGCAAAGACAACAGCCACTACATCCAGAATAAAATTTTCTTGATTTTGTGCATAACCCAGGTAGGTGGGAAAATTGTAGGAGTGGACTTTTTCCAAGATTCGAATGTTTTCTAGTAAAATAAGATTTCATTTACTTACTTTACCCGCGTATTTCACATTAAATTAAAGACACCTCCTTCCCCTTGTTAATTAAATCACGTGAATTTTAATCATGCCATATAACTCTTGGCTGCGTTCTTACCTTTTTGCGCATGGTTGCAACTTCAAAACTTTAGTTACACAGTATGTAAGTTTCGCACAGGGACAGTCTCAACAAGTACCACTTCTAATAATTATTTATATATAATTGAGCAATTGTTCAACACTGAATAAAGACGTTTGAGGCCTCATTTACTTAACAAAACTTCAGTGGTACACTGCCACTCTCTCCGACAGCTCTCCAATAATCTGTACAGCAAAGTGTCAACACCTTTGTAACCTGACCCACGTGGATGGTATTTCCACAAATTCACTTGTTTCTGAGCATCCACAGTGCGGCACAGCGCGGTGACAGCGCGATGTCATGCAGCACTGCCAACCCAGATTTAGCAAAGAGCATAAACAAGAGTTGAAAAATATAAAGAATTTTTAAAAATTGTGGATAAAAAATTCGTAGATCTACGTCCATTTTCAAGAATTAGTAAGGTTTTTCTGCGTTTTAGTCGTTAAAGAAATGAAAACAGCCAAAAGGTTTTGAAAGGGAATAAATTGGCGTAAGCTGAATTTTTCCCCACTGATAGACCACATCACAAGGATCATATTTACAAGTCTCTAAGAACCCTCCAGGAGCTTCACCCCCCAGCCTCCCTCAAAGCTGTAAAATGTAAACATTGACGGAAAATTCATTATGTCTGTTACTAAAGATACGATCGAGTTCAAATATTTTTTGTTTTATTTATTATTACATAGGCTACAATATTAATTATCTTCTTTTGCGATAAAACTAATAGATTTTTTATCAATTACAGAAAATGTGTGGGGAAAAAATCTATTTTTGGTTTTTGTGCCATATGTTTATATGTGAAATTACATGGAAAAAAAATCTTCGTGTAAAGTTGTAGCTCATGATTTTTTGAATATATTGATACCAATTTTTATGTATTTATGTGAGATACTAATGCCGGGGAGATGTAGTATACATCATGGCTGTAGGTCACCACGTACGCCGTCATAGTGCGCGCGGCAATTGAAAATACGTGGCATATTGTGATACAAATTTTTCCTTTGGTACAATTAGTCATTGGACAAATTTAAGCGATTTGTTCCGCAGGAAACTCGAAATTTNGGATGGTTTACCAAAATTTACCTAATAATACTTTTCAAACTACATGGGAGATCTTGGAATCGTTTCCACATGATTTTCGTACGCCAAGAACGAATCAGAAGTAAAAATTAAATTTGAACTTAAACTTGAACACTATTTGAACAGGTTTGTTCTATTTTTTGTAAATATAATTTTATCACCCGCTTTTGCGTAATAATATGCTTGTATGGTTATAATGTGTGTTAATAACAATAAAAGAAATTTGTTTACACATGACGACTCAAAGTGCGAGTCGAAACGTTGTGTATTGATAATACAATTTATCATAATTGTCCAAGAAAATATCGTAAGTTGTAATCCATATACTAGTATACTAATATATACTCGTAACTGCGAAACGCGAAAGTGTGTCTGTTTGTTTGTTACCTAAATTGTCATTGTCACGACTAAATCACTGCACCGATCATGATGAAATTTGGCAAGGAGATAGTTTAGATGTCCAGGATGAACAAAGACTAACTTTTATTTTTAAAATGCATAAAAAGATAGATATCAGACCATAAACTTCGATAAAAACAGGAAAAAAAGATAGCTATATTTGCTTACATTGCCTAAAAAGTTAGAGATAAGTGACAATTATGAGTGGCAATATTGTTCGTCTCAAAGATTTTTACAAAAAAGTTCGCGGCAGCATTTGTCTATCTACAAAGGTTCCCCTCATTATCGAAAAAACGTTATTAAAAACAGGAATGTTAAAATACTTGAAGTTAAGAGAAAAATTTGAGAAGGAAAAATAAATCATCATCGAATTTAATAGTTTCTTCGTTTTGTGCATTTAACAATGATTAAAAGCATCTTTAAATCGTAAAATTTGGGGGAATGGTTTAGGTTTAAAAGCGTATTAATGCAGGTGTGCTGCCCCCGTTGTGTCTTGCCTCGGAAGCAAATTCGACCTGCGCAGCTCCCGGCGAGTGGGTTCGTTGACCTAACAAGTAACAAGAATTCCGGGCAACGCTGGGTAATCAGCTAGTTTATTTACATATTTATGGTTATATTAGAAAATATATACCAGATGAAAGTAAAATTATATATTGGTTTTAAATATTTCTGTTTATATTTACGCACAAAATAATTCACCTGCAATGAGTGCAATGCATATTTGAGTAATAATTTATCAAAATTTTTAAAAATGGTTATTTCCTTTCCAATCCACCATCCCTAGAACCCTCGCTGATTTTGTTTCTCTGTATTCTGACTCAAAAGGACCAAAGATATGGCGACAGCATATTCGAATGCCTTCAAAGACTAAATTTATGTCTCATACACGATGTACCCAGAATCATGCATAGATATTACTGAGTATATGTTACCTCAGTGTCATTTCATCATAAATTTCCTCTGGATTTCTGAGTAAAACGTATTCTTTCATTTCTCTCAGTGTAGAATCTAACTCGTCGATATTTATATCCAGCATCCGCACAGTCACGAAAGCCACTATCAAGATTCCGAACCACAAAAAACATCCTCTGACTTCATCCGTCCTACGTGCAATCATACTTTGCCTTGTTTCACGATAAATCTCAAAACCTGAATATTTATATCATTCGTTACGTGCAAAGTTTCTGATAAAAAAGTACTATCAAATTGAATAAAAGGATTTCATTTCTTAGCAGGTACTATAATTTGTTAGTGATAATTTTAGAAGTGTCATACATTAGATCAAAAATCACGTGTAAGTAAGTGAGAAGAAAGAAAATACGTTTAAAGTTTCTTCAATTTTCATATCTGATTTCTGGCCAAATCTAGAATCTTCTTCTTCATTCCTGTTGCTCTTTTCAAGAGCATAGGGCATCGGTGAAAGGATTCCACCGGACACGATTTGCCGCCAACCTCTTCACTTCCTTCACATTTTTCCCAGGTCCCCTGCTTCCTTCAGCATATTCCTTTTCCACGTTCCCCGTGGTCTTCCTCTCCTACTCTCCACCTGTGGACTCCATTCCAGCGCTTCTTTTTTCCTGTTTCCTGAGAGTATGACCGATCCATCTCCATTTCCTTCTTCTTCTTTTTTATGAACAGAGTCCTCGCCAACTAGTTCCCAAAGAGCCTCGTTTCTTATTGTCTGGGGGCAATAGATGATGAAAATCTTTCTGGAACCTCTATAAACAAAAGTTCGTAGATTCATTCTGGTGTCATTGTTTATGGCCCATGTTTCTGCTCTATACAAAAGAACCGGAATAGCACGCGTTTTAAAAAGTTTTTAGTTTAGTTTTCCTTGAGTTGTATCTATTTCTCCATACTGCATTTGACTGGACAAACACTGCATTCGCCTTTCCAATTCTAGATGTTACATCTTCCAATGTTCCCCCTTGTTTGTTTATTTTGCTTCCGAGATAGGTGAAAGAGTTCACATTTTCAATGCGTGCACTATGTACTACCAATGGGCAGTGAGATCTTGCGTGAAAACGCATATCCTTTGTTTCAGCTATATTCATTTTAAGCCCATCTCTCCGAGTTTTGACATAGCTTTGAAAACTTTTCTTGCATGTTTAAATGCAGATGTGAAAGCAGACAGATATCGTCCGCATAGTCTAGGTCTTCAATGGTTTCCATCACTTTTCACCTTATCCCTCGCTTCCTATCAGCTGTTACCTGTCGCATTATGTCATCCAGGACCAGAATAAAAAACAACGGTGACAGAACACGTCCCTGTCGTACTCCATTTCTTACTCTGATGGGCGCGGATAATTTCGCGTCGCGTAAAACTTGACATGAATACTCATCATACATGGTCTTTATAACATTTGTTATCTTTCCAGGGAAACCTCCCGTTTCCATTACACGCCATATGTAGTCATGTCTCTGCGAATCGAATGCTTGCTCATAATCAACAACCGTTAAATATAACTTTGAATTCCATTCCATGCTCAGCTCCACAATTTGTCGGAGAGTATTTATATGATCTACGCAGGACCTATTTTTTCTGAAGCCAGCTTGTTCTTTTCTTAACTTTTCCTCAATTACGTCTGCAATTCGATTTTGAACCACTCTTGAAAATACTTTCCCCGAGAGAGACAGTAACGATATCCCTCTCCAATTGCTACATTTTGTTACATCCCTCTTTTCGGGTATTTTTACAATAATGCCATATTTCCAGTCTTTTGGCACTGTTTCCTTTCTCCGTACATTTTGAAAGAGAGGAAGCAGTATATTTGCAGTTGTATCATTATCTGCTTTGAGTATTTCGGCTGAAATTTTGTCCTTTCCATCTTCCATTTTTTGTTTGTTTTAATGCTATCTTAATTTCAGTTATTGTTGGTGGTTCTGTATTAATTTGGATAGTTTCTGAATGGTCGTCCTCATTTGGTGAGCTATTGTTAGTGTTTATCTTATGTTGTGTCGATTAAAGAGTGTAAGTTTTGTTCAAGAGTTCGTTAAAATATTCTGTCCATCTATTTATTTGTTCCTCTTCACCCATTAAGAGATTACCTTCCTTATTTCTCACAGGCACCTTACCCCCCGCTTTATTTCTAGATAGCATTCTTGTAATTCGATAGAGCTCTTTTATATCAGCTTTATTTGCCGCTTCCTCCGCCAATTATGCATTGTCATCTATCCATTTTTGTTCGTCCCCTCTAACACTTTTCTTTATCTGTTTATTATTGTATTCAGTTTTCGTAATCTCTTTCCGATTTCTTGTCTTGCTTTGGATAATTTGTTGTTTCAGACCTTGCCTCTTTTCAATCAAACTCCTGGTTTCGGTTGTCATCCATTCCTTCTTTAAGTTTTTCTTTTGTCCCCGAATTTTTTCACTAACATCAAGAAATCCCTTTTTTACCATCTCCCAACTTTTTTCTTCATCCTCTGTTTCAACATTTTCAAGAGCTTCAAATCTATTTTTCATTTCTATCTTTACCTGCAGGCTCACTTTTGGGTCTTTCAATTTATGTACATCATATCGATTACTTCTATTCCAAAATTCATGATATTTTGTGGCACGTTCTGTGGTACAGGGTGCCCCCTATGCTTAAGTCCTTTGATACACAGAACTCCATAAACATGCTTCCATTTTCATTTGACTCCCAACTTCATGTATTCCCATTACATGTTCCATGCCTTGGTTATCACATCCTACTTTTGCATTCAAGTCACCCATAAGATTTTGTATATCCTTTGTATTGGCTTTTTCCATTGTCTCTCTAAGTGATACGTAGAATCTAATTTTATCCTTATTATTTGCATCTTCGGTGGGTGCATAGCATTGAATAACAGTAACATTTCTTACTTTCGCCTGGAATCTCGCTACAATTATTCTATCTGATACTGAGTGCCATTTCAGTAAGTTCTTATAAGCTGGCTTTGTTAATAAAAAGTCAAGTCCACCTCTACAAATATTGTCAGCGGGCACTCCAGAGTAAATCCATTCTGTGTGGTAAATGTACCAAATTCTTTCCATCTTATTTCACTTATTTCACAGTATCAAGTTTATATCTTTCCATTTCCTTGGCTACTTGTTTTAGTTTTCCGGGTTCCCTCATAGTTCTTATATTCCAAAATCCTATTTTCGTTTGCCTTTTCATACCAAAGGTCGTCCTCAATTTTGTCGGGTTTTTTGTTTTCATTTCAGATTCTCTAATCAATTAATATAAGAGACTGAGTGATTGGTCCTCTGGTCTCCGATTACCCTTGTGGGTCTGCCACTCAGGACAAGTGGCACCTGCCCTTCTCGCGTTGGTTTCTTGCGAGATTATCGCCTAGGTATTTCCTCCCGACGTCATTTCAGTTGATATGGTTATCCCGCCAATACTCGGTCGCCATTGCCTCGTTCGTGATAACAGGGCCTACCCGGGAAAGGTGAGGTTGGCATTTGAATAGGAGAGGCTGTAAGTTGCGCTTCATCAACCCTTAGGACCCCCCGAATCTAGAATACTAAACTAAATTTAGTTGACAAAACAAAATCCTCATAGAACTGTCCAAAAGTTTTCAGATTAATGAGGTTAATATCATTAGATGTAGTGTCATTGTTTACATGTCTTTCTAACGAACTGTCATTGTAAGGAATTACGTCACGGTGGCCCATTAACTGAAAAGCACTGCACAATATCAGACAGAGAAGTGGAAACAGCCATTAAACTATTATTATAGTCAACTTACTTCACATTCAACTCAAAGTATTACCGTCAAGTTGAGGGTTGTCCAGTGAGAAGTTCGATAAACCCGATAGTATCGGAGTTAGTACGCAGTGATCTTGAAAAGATAAGTCTAAAGTAATTGGGCTCCATCCAAATACTCCAGATACGTCGATGACATATTTTCCATCGTACCAGAAAACCAAATTGCAAGTAAACTCGGCATACTTAATAGTTACCATCTAAGACTTACATTCATTTTAGAATGAGAGAAGAAAAAAAACTAAATTTTTTAGACGTTTTGATAACACGCGAGGATATGAAGTAATTTTTCGAAGGATATGAAAAAGAAGTCAATTTGGGACGAGCGCTATATTTTCATGTTGAGAATACGATCATACTGAGAATATGAATAAAAGAGGACAATGGTATATTATACCAATCAATTTTGATGAAGCCACGTGAGCACTTTTCTCGTGTTCATATGTTTCACATTACGATGTCGCCATTTTGGTCGAGCACAGTAGACTTCCTTTTGTTTGATGATCACCTCGAGGCCACGATATGTTATTGCTCCAACAGACAGTAAATTTGTGCAGAGGCTCAGAACATGCGACACGTTAGAGAGCGTTACTTTCTTCCCGTCGCAAGTTGAAGAAAGTTCTGTTCCTTTGCCCGCAATTTGCGTAGTCGAACCATCCGTCAGTTTCAAAGATCTTTTTATCGATTAATCGATATTGATAATAATGTCTGAATCTCCACATAAATGCGAGGTGACCACTATCCAGACCCCACGTCCGGTCGGTTGGCTCAATATTTACTACCACTTTAAAACGGACCTCTTGGGAAAATTGCGTCGATTCATGGTTTTCTCTCCTGACCGTGCCATTTTGCTTATTGAATTTACACTGCGTTTTCTCGCATTCTCGCACTGAAATTCTGAATCGTCTCTGTCGAAAGATCCATTAGCGGCAGGTAGATCGGGTTGCGCGGTTGGATGAGAGCACACTTGAGGAAGATCACGGGCCCGTTTCACAAAAGTACAAGTATTGTACGTAACACGTCTTACGTACGACCCTTGTAAAAAAAAGTCGTTAGTTACAATTATTTCACAAAGATTTCTCTAATTCGTCACTAACAAGTACTTGTCGGTCACAAATTCACTTGTGTGCTTTTCAGTGAGTCAGTATCTTCACACTTGTCAGTAACAAGACTAGTCTTTCACGTTTGATTCTCTTACGTAATGGCCAATTTGGTATTTTTAAAACATTTATTAGTGTAATTCACCGGAGATATAGCACATAAAGTGTTAGTTTTTTAAATATAGTTAAAAATATTTCAAGCTTATTTGCAATGACTTTCCTAACTGTATAGTATTAACTAAGCTAAAATAATGACAAATAACTAAATTAAAATATACAGTAAAATAAATACGGATATTTTCCCATATTTTTGTAATATTTCCCTCTTTTTCGTCCAGCTTTGCAGACGTAATTCTAAACGTTACATTCGTACACTTACACAAATGTAAAATTCACTCTTTCCCTGAACTTTTTCCTGTCGTTGTAGACGAATGAATAACTTCATCTTCCGAGGAAGAATTTGACTACAACATATTGTGACTTTATGGGTTGTTATTAACAAATAAAAATAATTTTAATTGTTATAAACAAAAAATATATTTATTTTTCTAAAATTTTTAAAAAAAATAATAATTCCGTAAATGTATAATTCTCACTACATCCTAAGGGGAGGGAACCGAGTACTCACATGTATTGGAGCCGCCTACAATAAAAACACTGCACTCTGGTGTTCGAGCAACAAACAAAACACCTTATTATTCATAATAATTCTAAATTAATTGATACACATAACATTGGTAAATGGTCACAATGCTACACATTACTTCGCCTACTGCGCACTTGTAATGTTTTATTGAAAGTCTTTTTACATGGTACTCACCAATTTTGTGGGCTCCTCTGTTCATTACACTCTCTTTACAATTAAACACTTTAACTCTTGCACTTGGCCTACTGACATTTATTTAACAATTTATGGTTTACAAGGCCCAAAATAACATTAACAAATTCCCTCTACACTATTACACAATACACAACATGTCTCGTGATGTCGGACTGGATGAAGACATGGCCAATTTTGTGTTCCTGGTATGGACTCCCGTTCCTCGTGCCTCGTTAATGTTCGTTCCCTCTCTTCTGCCTAAGCGATTTTTCCCCATGCCATTAACTTCCTATGTC
>NNCF01134902.1:54342-71840 GCA_002313205.1 Laupala kohalensis
GGGGAGGGGAGTGACCGTGGCCGCTTAGCGCGCTCAACTGTCGCTGGCGCGGTGCAGTCGCTACCGTCTGCCGTCCGCGGCAACTCACTCGCTGTCGTCTCTCTCCCCGTCCGTAAAAACCCCGCATTCGCCGACATCGACAACTACGTCAGCATGGAAAAACAAATGCCTGATGACAAGAACATAAACGGTGATTTGGTTCGACCAGATTCCGATGCACCGCGCCCGACAAGTAAGAAGTGTCATTTTTATTGTTCAGTTCAATTTCTGTGCTACCAGCAATCGAAATATACTTCTGACATTTCGTCAGGTGTCAATGTTGCTTCCAAATTTCGTTGGAAAACACAGCTGAAGGAAGCAAGAAAACTTCGTTTGGTACACAACTGGAAAAAAGTTATAAAAGTTGTATGTTTTCTAACTTTTATAATCTTTTAGCAAAATATGAGTCATTGAAGAAAATAATTCGGAAAAGTCCGCCAATGTTGTATCGAAATAAGTTAGTGCATTATTTACAGTTACCTGTAATCAAGGTTCTAAAGTAAGCTCAATTTTTCTAAAAGAAGTGAATGCATCCATTGAATTATGATACGCAAGTTTTTCTTTATTACGGATGTTCACACCGCATTCACATCCCGGGTCACCGATTGTATTTCTTTAATTATCTTAACTTGGAATCTTGTATGTTCTTACTTTAACAAGGAAATTTGGTCTATTGCGTGAAGTCATGTCTACAACAGGTTAACCGAAAGATATGGGAAGAAATGAACTAAAAAGTGAGTTAAAGAAATCTGAGAAAAAATGAGAAGTAAACAGTTCACTTATTTAAGCCGTTAACGTATTAACAAACCACACTCGTCCGGGATACAGTACGGTATTCAGTAGTGAATATTCAAAACATTTAGACGAACCTG
This sequence comes from Laupala kohalensis, assembly GCA_002313205.1. NCBI lineage: Eukaryota > Metazoa > Arthropoda > Insecta > Orthoptera > Trigonidiidae > Laupala > Laupala kohalensis. The sequence goes on from NNCF01134902.1 coordinate 55,254, forward strand.
GTTTCTGACATACAGACAAATGACTTAACTGTACTCTGAACTGTAGTAAACATATTAGTAATTGTCTTAAAGTGTATAGAACATTCTCAAATGACATTCCAAAATATATTTTAGAGATTAGTTTATAGTGCAATATAGGGTAGAAAGTAGTTCGATGCGCACTAGATTATTTGGTACCTCCCTTCTTAAATCAACTTACGACAGATGTGTAGTAATCATACCAAATCATATACATGAAAAAGATATGCTTCTCAAGTACCGATATTATTATCTCGTCAGTTTAAATCACTGCTATAACTGATTCAATCTATTTGTTATCTATATCTCTGATGTTGCAGAAGACAGATATCGATTTAATGATAATATTAATTGGGAAACGGATGATAATATAGAAAAATATATTGTTTCAACAATAACAATAAATGAGTTTTATTTCACCATATCAATTGATACATATATAAAACGTTAAATGTTATCCAGTTCTTCAACACAGTCGTTATGAGGAGATACGAATATATCCAATTCTTTTTTAATTCTCTAGGTATTTACTTGGTCCTTGTCCTCTTTCTGGAAATACCTGTCCTCAGCGCATACAAACTATCTTGTACTTTTTGCTTATGTCGCACTTTTGTAGATATCCCTTATCACACGTATTCGTCGTATATGGTCAGATAAATCATTATACTGTATCTGTCTTTTGTTGCTATTAATTTACTATTGTCTTGTAATAGGTACATTCCTTTCTTATCATATAACGTTCTCGTCTTTCGTCATCATATAAAGGACGTTCCCATAGTACATGATCTACCGCCTCGTCTGCGTTGCCGCACATGTCTTGTCTGTAGTCTTCCCTATCCGTGCTATATATTGCCCAAACTTTCCAAATCCCGTAAGAAACAGGTGACAGAAAAACGGGAACTTTTGGCAAAGAAATAAAAATAGAATACATGCAACAACAAAAATGTTTATTGACAGTAATTGAACCACTACAAGTTGCCTTTTAAGAAACAAGAATCCAAATTACGTCCTGCAGATGGCGTCCGTGTCTACGTATGCATTCTTCTAATCTGTTGTTCAGGTTCCCCATTGACCGCTGCAACATCTCAGCTGGGATACCACGAATTTCGTCTTCGATTCTTTGTTTCAATTCATCCGGGTCCTTGGCCGAGTCGTGTAGACCCGACTCTTGAGGTAGCTCCACAAGAAAAAAATCACAAACGGATAAATCCGGTGATCTTGGGGGCCAAGGAATGTCACCGAATCTTGAGATGACACGATCACCAAACAATTCTCGCGCAGCTGCAATTGATTGCCTTGCAGTGTGCGATGTCGCACAATCCTGCTGCAACCGGGTTTCGTCAAGTTGTGGGAAATCGTTCAATGCAGATACAACAAAAGTGTGCAACATCTCAACATACCGATCCGAAGTGACATTCACTGTGATCTGGTCATCATTTTCGAAAAAGTAAGGTACGATGACCCCGTGTGACGAAACTTCACGTAAACGGCGTTCATGAACTTCTTTAGGGTTGCTGTCTGCCCAGTAACGATAGTTCTGCTTGTTCACATAATCCGTAAGATGGATCAACTTGAGGAAGAAGGATAATGTGTAACTGTTATAAACAGGAAAGCAAACAAAAACTCGCATTTCAGCTCAGGATGCCAAAATGTGTTTTCTAAAAAATGCATTATACTAATTTTTCATAAAGTTTCAAATGCACTTACAAATGGATCAATAATGTCACAAGATCTCAGCTCAAAAGTAATGCTAGTAACATCGCACTACGATGTAAGAAAGAGATTTTTATTGTGACAAGTCTTTCAATCAATTTGCCTTAAAAATAATCGCGAAATTCTTCGTTATTTTTCGGTAGAGTATTATTTAATAAATTATTTCTCAAATAATAATGCTCTTCGGATTTAATGGCGGATACAAAGAAACAACTCAGGAACATAATAAAGTAGGAATGAGAGGAAGTCGTAGAGAAACTCAAAAACTTCACTCAAAAAACTTCTTTACCCTGGTCGAGGTAATATCAAAACTTTGATTTCAGATTAAATTACTCTTCTCTTTGTTATTTGTGGAATATTATATTGATAAATAAATCGAAGAAACTCGAATTCAAGGTTTGAGACTCGGTAACAATTAGCAATATTACTGGTATCAACTTCATTTATTTGACGCAAACATTTTGGACGTGACGAGACCATGAGACATATAATTCGATGAAACAACATTAAGATGATGTTAGAGACATGTTATCGTTTATGATAAGGTATCGATACGACATTTGCCTGGAGCACGTGAGGTAAACAAGAATCAAGGTGGTTGCGTGGGTAAATGGGAAGATGTAAATGCAGACGAATGACCAGAAGAATGTGAGGGGTGAATGATGATGAGTCACGAAAGGCGTGAGAAACGGGATTTGAACCAACACCGTCATCAGAGATAGAAGCCGAGTGTTCCAATCACGTGTTTTCTTGGAGAAAGATTTGTGTGTTCTGAGGGAGGGGAAAAAATCGAAATATTTGTGTGTTTGTTGACCCCTTGTCCGATGATGTTATCTGAAATCCATTTCCCCACGATCTTCCCCGCATCGTGGAGAAAGAGAAAGGATGAATTATGCACAGAAGAATGTTTTAGCAAGACATCTTTCATTCTTTGGAATCGGAGAAATCTCGGGAAGTTCCTGGCCAGAGGTGCATCTATGGGGGGAACTAAGGTGGCTACAGCCCCCTCACCCATTGGACCTGAGTCTTTACCAGATAAAACTGAAGTTGATGAATGGTATACTTTGTAAAAGTGTTGCCAGATTAATAATTGTTTTGTTATCATTGTTATTAATAATTCCATATTAATAATACAATGCTAATACCTTTAATTAATAATTGTTATAGTTATTAATAATACCAGATTGGTAATTATTTATTTGATGCATTACATTTAAAGATATATTGATAAAATTCGTGTCGTAAAACCATAATTTTTTAACAAAAATGGTTTCCCAGGTTAGCCCCCACACCATTCGATCTTGGGAACATGCGTTATTGGGGATTGTCGAACTGCTATCGGCGGTCATCTCTCTATCTTTGACAAAAGCGAACTGCGCTCTTTGTCATAAGTAGTCATTGCTTTTTCAGGAACAAACAACCATAAGAGTCTCTCATAGCAGTTCTGCCTAAATTAAATCTCTTCAAAGTTTAAAAATTGTAAAAATGGGAGGAAATTCCGAGTTTTAGCTTTCACAACACACCGTTACAGAAATTTCAGCAATGTAGACTTTTAAATATGATATACATTGTCTCTAATGGGAAAAAAATCTTATTCGAAAATAAATTACTTTCCGAATACTTTGAACCGATAAAATTTAAGTTATAGTTCAAAGTCTTTACGATTTTTTTTTTAATTAGGGAACACCGGACATTCTGAAATTAAAATTTTCGTTCACGGATTTCGTCGTATCCATAATTTTTATCATGTCCATGCTCACGAACAGAGTTAAGCGGAGTCAAACGAGTTCTCATTTCAAATAACTTTCTTCTTAACTAACTCTTTTCCTTTACAAGTTAGATTAGTTAATATTATTCATAAAAGTAACATACACAGTAATTTAAATATAAACCGAGAAGATAAACTTTTGAAAGATTTACAGATCCACTTTCACTAAGACCCTCCAATCAGTCTCTTGAGAGCCCCTTTCGATGTTGAGTAACAGGAAGGTAATAATGACGCGACGCCCACGCGATGTGTATCTTACGCGTATCCTATGAACCGCATGCGAGTTTGCGCATCCGTTATCTCTCCTGCTTCGCTACTCTTACAACTGTCGAGCGAACCCCCTATTAAGAAAATCATTTCTCGTTGGTTTTGAATTTCACTAAAGTGGATTCTTGAGTAAATATCAGATGATACTGTCTAAAATAAATATTTAATAAATAAAAAACATATTGTAAATCAATATTATATTTATTTATAATTCTTAGTGGATGAAGAAGTAAGTCACTTGTATTACACTACATTTTTATTTACTATTTTGCATATATTTATTACGTAGTGAGTATCTTATTTTAAATGGTCTTAACAACATGGTTCCACTGCCAGAGAAGAGATGAATGGGTGACAAAATAGTTTGTGACAGTGTTAGATGAAGATTAAGCATTTATAACTGCATTTTTGTGTAAAATTGAAGCTGTGACATTGTTGGTGGAGTTTTCGCTTTATTATGTTGAATTGAGCACCTTCTCTTTTCCTAACGTAATTAAGGTGAACACAAACACTTTTAACTGTGTCGTTAATCTTCTCTAAAGACAGGCGGGAGGCTGACGATACTCTATCGCTTCATAGTATTCTTTGTGAGGTCAATAGCTTCCTAAAAACAACCCAAATTGACGATACTCGAGCAGCCGTCGCGTAGCTTCTGAGTTTCTCGGTGTGATGAGGACTTCATGGTACCGATACAGACAGTGCAGACAGATGCAGTCTGTCAGGAGATGACTTCTATCACTGTTATCCTGGTCTAGTTAATTATAATTGTTTACAAAACAGTCTCGAGTAACGCTATCTAACGTATCATAAACCGCGGACCATTTTCTTCATACTTTAGATCGATCGAGTCGACGCGGGAGGGGGTTAGGTTACTGTGGCCCGAGGTATAAAACAAATGGGTCATTTTTATTTATTTGTAACGCGATATTTCGATTACATATGAGACACATTTAAGTTATTTGAAGCAGGAAAAATTAAATAGTATATTTCTTTATTTAAAAAACATTTTTAATATTTAGTATCATAATATATGGGTATTTTAATATATTATAATACAATGTATGACGGTGTAATTTCGAGCAATTTTCTATTTTATCTCTACGGACATATCACGTCAAATATTTATTCTGGTAACGTAGACTCATAACACAAAGTTGTGCCCACAATGATTGATGATAAATTTTATGTAAAGCGAAGTAAAACAAGTTTGTGTTCCGCATGAGGACCGCGAGCCGCTAGTTGGACATAAGCTCCTTGTCATTCAGAAAATTATTTTGAATATTGTCGACCTTGTTGAATCGATATTCTCACATACTTACCACCCGGTATTTTTGAAATTACAGAATAATAATTTTGTTGGAGGTGTGCTTTCGTTATTTTAAATACTTAATTTCAGCATGAACTCATAACATGAAGATCCTGAGCATCGTCACGAATAGTTGTAATTCATTGGAGCGTGCTACAATGAATAAGGAACTATTTGAAGCGATAAACAGGAACACAAAGCATTCATAACTCCACGTGTCAATATCAGTGTTGGCTTATTTTCATTAACAGGCCATGTCTAAATACCCAGGTGTCGTCTCAAGCGATAAACACCCCGTACTACATCCAATAAACTTGTCCATAATATGAACACGAGTCATAAGAAACTTTAGGTATACATGAAAAATCAGGGACAATAATTCTTTTCGAATTTTGCCAAGATAGTCAAATCAGTGGCATTATTCCAGGAACTGTATTACGTGGTGATAAATGTACCAAATTTTTAACCAATTTGTAATTAACTAGCTGAACTTCACACAATAACAAAAAAGTTAATGAAATTATGATCTCAAGATGCATAGAAAGAGAAGGTATTGTAGAGTTCATGTGTAACATTCGAGTACTATATACATATGAAGCTGTAAGGAAATAACTAATAATAATGAAAAAATTATTTTCTTGGTTTTCCAACCACAAATTAAGTTATTCGTTTACTAGCAAATCCCTCGCGATTAACTCGAACAGGAAATTAAATGTAACTAACATTCTGTAAGATAATACGAAAGTTTACTTCTATTTAACAAGACTTCTTTCATTGACCTGTAAAGTTATAGATTCTACTTTCTCCCTCTGTTAGTTGTACGTAAGTTTCACCAGGTTTCATGTTTAGCAAGACTTGAGAACAGTTATGAATAGTTCATGATAATATACAACTTACTTACAATATACTACGAATATTAAATAAATAAATTTATTGTCAAAAAGCAGTACAAACTGCGTATGACCACGAGGAGGAAAAAAACAACTAATTTACTCTCCGGAAGCAAGCAAGGGACCATCCCATCAATTCCGATCAAGGGCCCTAAAGCAGAGGCGGATTCAAAAATTTCAGCAAAAGTTCCTAGATAAGATAAAAAGTTAGCTGCGAGTTATAATACTAATAGAATGTCAATATGTTTGTAATTTTAAGCAAAAAATTACATGTACAAATTATTATCGAACTATAGATTATTCTGAGTATAGTGTTTAAAAATCATAAGAATTGAAATAACACTAAATTCACGATTTATTGTTACAATAAACACGCCCCTAGACAAAACCTAGAGAACCNCCTGTATGATAAATCCGCCTCTACCAGAAGGAAAAACGGAGAAAAACCCGGGCCAGGATGGGGGTTTTATACATATGGATGATGTATAAATATAATGATTTATACATATAATGATTATACATATAATGATTTAATACATATGGAAAAACTTGAAGACGCGACAGAGCTGTCATTTGTTAGAACTCGGGTAACTATGTAACATCATTTTCAAATTAATGACACTAGCTTCTTGTCGTGATGTAATTTTTAAACGCTATTATCTCTGAAATGTCGAAACAATAGGAAATCGTCAACGCACGTTTTAATGCTCTAACGTACGATACTTAATTTGTGTGATTTGTTCCGTCCGCTTACGAAGAAAAGGAACTATAATTTTCTGGGACATTAGCGTATTCAAGTTTATGATGATTTCTCCACATCGACAGCCTCCCTCGCCGCACTCTTGGCGAGAGCCTGTTGCTTTATTAACTGCTCATATCTCGCGCAGGGTTTCCACGACAAACACGTGTAAATATGAGTGCGATTGACGGGTAAACGTTTTATAACAGCGTGCGGTCTCTTCTAGTCAGCTTCACATAATTTTACTGGATTATTATTATTATTAGGTATTTTTATCTCAGGTAATTCTGGTACCTTTCTTCCAACCGGAAATAAAGCACATTCTTAGGGTTGGATATAATCCATATAGCAGCTACAATACTTTTCTCTGAATACGGGCAGTTCCCAACAGTGCTGTTTTTTTATTTTTTATTTTGAATTTCATTTAGATATATATTTCCTGGTATTTTCTGTATATATTGCTCTATTGGTTTATTGATAGTTCCTAAAGCCCCTATTACAACTGGTATGATGTCTGTTCTTGTTTTCCACATTCTCTGAATTTCTATTTTTAAGTATGTACTTATAGTTTAAAACGATAAAAAAATTCTAACTATATGGCACGTTACTGTTATTATTATTATTATTATTATTATGCGCGGGGGCGGGGATTCACGGTGCGCCAACAACTTGGTCATTAGAGCCCTATTTTACTGGATCCATGGATTCTGAACATTGTATACAGACAAATACACGATCATCCAAAACATTCATCCATTTTCGTTCGAGGGATGAGAAGATAAGGAAAAATATGGAAGATTGTTGGAACTTGCGACATCAGGACTGTAGTAATAGGGCGGTAATATGAGTAGGACTATTAACAAATCCTGATGATAGTTAAAATACAAGATTTTTTTCTCGTGTTACAAAAATCCTTGTACAGGAACCTCCAAGAAATCCGAGAATTCGGCATAACGAAATAGTTTTACCGAACAGCAGGCATAAAGATGAGAACAGGGTCAATTTTCCGAAAACTAAAATCTTCACAATTTAGTCCTGGAATTGGATATTTCAACAGTGTGAAATAATTTTCGCAAAGATTTTTCAATTGTCTAATTGTCAGTGAATACGAGGAAGTTAAGCCAACAGTTATTAAGAAATCACAAATAGGACTGAACTTTACTTGACAGTAAAATTTAAATTTTAAAACTTCACAACCTTTCGATAATGGTATTGTATCACATTCAGGAAACGGCAGTGAAATTTAGAAACCATGCCCAACTAGACAGGAAGTAATGAAAAGAACCGATCTCAAGTTTACCCATTATATATTCACTAAATAATAAATAAGACATTTTTCCTTGATTCAAAATGCATTTTAATATTAAAAACACAACGTTACGTCAACAGGTTTGTAACTTCAGGTTTGTGGCATTATTGAGAAAAATTGTGTTTTTAAGATATTAAACATTTTCTACCAAAAAAAGTTCGTATTTATTAATTTAGTGAATATAAGATGGGTAAACTTGATGAGGGTATAGTAAATGAATTTACTAGAAAATTCTTATATGCCTCGTCTTTCAAACATATTTTGAATACTGTGTCGAACTCTTTACTTTTTCAAAATTTATTTCAAATTGCACAAAACTTCGACTGATAAACGAGACCGCAGTAATAAGTAGAGACGCATTAACAATAGAAATTATGCACCACAAAAAACTTATCTGTGATGTAAAAAGCAATAAAACCTGTGCTTGTGTTTCAATATGAAGTGATCCAGAAGACCGACATGAAAACTAAATAAACCATATTTTATCTTATTGTATTCTACTTTGACTGATACATAGCAAAATGTTTCACCATGATTCGTTGATTCTTTTTACTTTAATTATGTAGAACAAAGAAAATATGCTTTTTGACGTTTCTCAACAATCTAGTCGTTGATAAATTGAAATAAAAAATTATTACGTTAATTGAAGACAATTTTTAACTTTTCGTAGATAAATTTTTAAATACATAAAATTTTAAATTAATATTTTATCGGACCAGAATCTGTTGCTGTACAAAGTTATGAACAACGACATGCTCGAGTAGAAATATTGTAAAATGTCAAAATTTATATGAGCGTTGCGTACTTTGTAATCGGAGTTATAATTTTTAGGTGCTAATTTCATATGAACAAAGTAAAGAAAAATGTGCTAAAATAAGACAAAAAAGGGGAAAAGTTGCTGTTTCAGTCACCCAATTCAAAAAATCTTTCTCCTATTGAGTTCCAAACAAGTACATTAAAACATCACTCGTCAGAATGGAAAAACAGAAAGTTGTTATGCTTTATGATATTAAGCATCTATACATTTTAAATTAATCTGTTTTTCTTTTTGTGATGGTGTTTGTTTTTCTTTCAACACTCACAGAAACCAGTGGGGCAAGCTTCATATTCACCCGGAATGGCAACTTTACAGATATGACAAATTCCTCAATATCCGGATTCTTCAGTAGACTAAACTCAAATTTGTCTTTGGCAATGGCACCTAATTGTTCCCTCACGGAAGTAAAAGTATCCAATTGTTTCTACTTTTCGAGACCTCGTTCTTCCAATCGTTAATATTAGCTGCTGACAGGAACTTGTAACCCACATTAAAACTGGTTCCACCTTAAGTCGACTCTGCGTTAGGTGCGTAATAAACAATATTCGTACAGAATTGTACGTGAGTTACATAATGCTCCATTGTGCATTATCACATACAATGCATAACCGTTTGACGACTAGCAGATAGTAGTATCTGGCATATTTTTCAGACCAATAAAACGGTCTTGATTAATAAAAGTAAATTTGCAAATTATCATGCAGAATGTTCGTGTCATACAGAATAGTCCATATACAATCATATATAACTATAGTATACAAGCACACTAACACGATAATTTTGAATGTTCAACGGCGTCGCGATGATATAGCGGATACAGCGATTGTGGAGCTTCCAAAAGCACTTCATATACCTGAGACACCAAAGAATAATCTATAGAATAAAAAAACAAGAGTAATCAAATCGCCGATGGACGCTTACCAAAATAAAAAAAATAAAAAGTTTAACAGAGGTACGCGAATTTTGTGAAGTATTCAAAATGTAGGTCTGAAATTAGTTGAAACCAAATGTTCACCACCGATTTGGTCCATTTAATCCTCCTTAGGTTGTTTTTGTTCCTTATTATTCAATTATTGTTCATTTCAGTTGAGAATAACATAGTTTTATCCACATTCCACTTCGAGTATGTTTTAGAACTTTTTGTTTCATACATTACAATATATTTTAAGTCAAATTCTAAATCGAAAAATGGGTTTGTTGAAGGGTCTTCGACTTTGATGGATTTATTTGTAAGCCCAACAACTCATACGTTGAGCGGGACACAATTCAGACTTTTTACAAATTATAACGACGAACAGTTAAAAACAGCGTAAAATAGCAGGAAAGAGATAAAAGGTTACGTAAACCTCACAAGCAGCGAAGGCGGAAAACAGCAGAATGTTCTCTAATAATAATAANATGGCCCTCTAATTATTGTTGTACACCTGGGAATGTTCTTCAACATTATAGTTACAAAAATGAACAAAATTATAGTTACGCAGAAGGAGTGAAGTCAAGGGCAAATGCGAGAAGTTATATCTCAAGACGATAACGGCAATGGCATCTGTATACCATGAATATACGGTAAACTCTTGTTTATCCGCGGTACGAGGATGAATTTTAACTCGAAGATAAAACAATCGGACATGCCACGGAATCGATTAGTTACTGAGCTTTTTAATAAACGTTATTTCATGAGAACTGAAACGTCATATACGTTATTAGGAGAAATGAAGTCAATATTAGCGAATGAAAATGCAATATATGAAAATATCACAAACACTTACATTGAGGAAATTTCTATCAAAAATCAAGAAAAAGCTTTTTACTAGAAAACAAACAAACAAAAATTAAATGACAGATTAAACAAATAAACGAAATCTGTCGTAATTTAAGGTAGTATTATCATTATGTACTTACATGTCACTTAGAATAAGGAAGAATACAAATGATTTGTAACGTATTTATACCTGTTTCGGACATTGCGGCTTATCCGAGGAATCCGGTTATTTGCTGCCGTCGCGTCACCCAATTCCGTGGATAATCCGGAGTTTTCACAATTAGTTAATCGCTTCACAAAAACATTTCAGAGATGAGCGTTTCCTCAATTAAGTTTATACTTGCTATATTCAAAAATGTATTCTGGAGAGTGAACTCGAAACGATTAGAGATCTATGAAATTTGCTGAGTTTTCCCCTTCTTAAACCCCGGGGACATCTTAGCATATGTGAGACAGTGACCTATCGAAAATAATACTGGGAAATTTGAACAGAAACTTACACTAACCGTATAATATTTGTGCATTTACCATTTATTTTGAAAGTAAATGGAAAACATATTTTTAAGTAGGTTAATTTATAAATACTAAATCAGCCACTGCCCTTGAGCACTTCATTGGAATTGGTGCGATGGTCCCTTTCTTGTTTCCGGAGAGTAACCCACGTGCTCATACGTAGAATACAACTGTTGTTTTTTTATAATAAAGTTTATTTATTTCCTTAATTTACTAGAAACAAAATGGAGATTATATCCACGTAGAGAATCTTGATTTCTCGTGAATAAGATTTTTCAGATCCCCTTGGGAACTTGAATTCCACGCTCACGTAATACGTAAGATTGTCATCTTTGTACTCTCTCACGAGCATCACTGTTTATGAAGATACGGACAATTCTCAAGTTCGCTGAAGTAGATGTGAAGCCGCACAACTACAATAAATTTTTGAAGACACCAGAGAATGTTCTATGCTAAATTAAACTTTGCAACACTGTATTCTAAGAGTTATGAAAGATTGTAAACAATGTAGTACATAAGTAAAAGTCATTTTTTCTCGTAACATTTCAACAAAAATGCACGAGTAAACGAACAGTAGTCTGACACTAGATTCTCATACATTGAATCAGTAATTTTTACCACAATTGCATTTACACCCTACATTTCTTTCAAAATCGATTAATCGTCTCCATGACAGGAAAGAATCAGTGTGTTCCTCTAGTAAAGTTTCATGTTTAAAATTTCCTCCAAATTCATGTTTTTCTTTCCTCCAAACAAAGTCGATCATTTTAAAGTAAGTGGACATAATTAATTGCATTAAAATCACAAAAGTATAATTTAATTAACTTTAAATCAAACAAGTTTCAAAGTGAGACGAAATTCTTTAATGAAGAAATGTAATTTAATATCGAGCGCGGTGCATGTTTATGACGTAATACAGTCCACTCCGCAGAGTCATATTTCCTTTTTAATATGTAGCACAGATGAATTAAAAAAACGCATGTTGCCACATTATGGGTAGGATCAGCGTCAATTGTCCCGACAGAGAAAATTATGGATTGTTTCAATGATAAAGTTATTGTGTAACACAACTGATACTATCATCTGAAAGAACATTAAAAATATGGAATTCACTATTGAAAACATAGGTACTACTCGTAAAAATATGGCTTTTGGTATATTTTTATGAAAATTTCTTTCAAATTTGTTTAAGTGACGCTTTTGTAAATGACACAGCACAGAAATTTACACGACCATAGGTTGAATAAGTAAGGTAGTCCAATTTGAAATTTGAACAATTCATTGAAGTTTATGAGAATAAAAAATAGGAGTCTAATTGGACGTGGAATGCCCTACATACTTGTTGAATTTCCCCATTATTGCTCGCTTTCTTAGTAAGCCTCGTCTTTCAATAATTTTAAGTTCCCGTATGTAGTGGATTTCCCTTAATGTTGACGAATCAGGAAAAAACCTTAATCTGTATATGCGATATGTATATGCGTTCTTGAGGGTGGGTCCCAGTGTTTTTTCGATAATCGATTTTGATTTTTTTTATTGAACGTTGAATTTTTTTTTCGGCCAGCGCAGAGATTTTAAGATTCAGAGCTTCGAAATTTTACTAACATGTTCTCTAAGGTTGGTGGGTGTGAACCATGGAGCGATTTTTTCGAAATTCGTAACAGATTTTGCTTTAATTTTGAACACCTTTTTTTCGCTTTCTGCACGGTTCAAAGAGCTTCGTACATCGACACATACTGGGTCCAAGAGCAGTCCCAGTTTCAGAGTAGATGAATAAAAAATGTTTTGGAAAACGAAAAAAAATTAGTGGCACATTATTACAGTAAGTTTATGAAAACCTGGTATTATTATACATATATAAATACAAAAATGTATCATTATCAGATTTATTAATGGTTGTTGGATTATACTGAAATTCTGATGGATTGTCGCCGTTTTCACTTTTTGCCTTCTGCAACACATCATCAACTTCTAAGGACGTTTAGTCCCCAAACAACTTTGTGGCTTTTACACAGCCATCCAGGAACCAACCGTGATTTTCAGGACATAGTTTGAAACAGTAAATTGGCCTTAAGCTACAAATAATTGACCATTTCGAATGTACATATTTTTAGTTTTTGTTTTAGCGATTCCCAGCATATTTGAGTGGAATCTTTAAATCTTTTTCATAAATTGTTCATTATCGGTCTTTGCCGAATATTTTTATTTCTTCGAAGAAAATGCGATATTTCACGTGATTTACTCTAGTGCAGTGTTTGATACAATACATGAGAGCAGTAAACTAATGAACAATCTCCATGTTTTCTTTGATGAAGAAGTCGGCGTCATCTGTTAACGACTTTTCGGTGTGTCTTCATTGTGCATTATTTCGCTCTTGACGGAGGAATCCACGAAAAACAAACAGAAAACAACGAACCTCCGATGTTCTTAGCTAACATGACATTAGTCTAATAGGAAAACATGACGGAAGATGACTGATCGATGTATCTTCAGAGGTTGATACTCCTTAGTAAACCAATGGAAATCGGATGAGGAATTGCCTACGACACGCGTAAGTTAGAAATACCATTTCGAAATCTATTTCTTAATATTTACAAAAACAGGTCTAATAAATGTGATAAAATGCATATTTCTCCCGATTTCATATTCCGGGTTTGAGTAACAAATGAGAAAAATATAGCAATGGGCAACAAATAGGAAAAAATGTCTAGATCTTTCAATTCTTTGTGAAAATGATCCAGGAAAGTTATTTAGCGCAATTATGTAAAACATGTAAAGTATTCAATGAAATTACCCATGAATAAAATGAAAAATAAAATTTTAAAATTATGTTAGTTTTTTACTCACACAGAGCCCTATTTTACCGAGAACGTGGGGTAATTATAAACATGATTTAATGTGACAATTTATTAATTATTTTATATATCTACTTATTTTAAAAAATAGTTACGAAAAAAGTCATCCTAAAGAAGTCATTGTCAAAAAGTCAGTTACAAACTGCGTATGACCACGTGGAGGGCAATAAGCTAATTTACTCTCCGGAAGCAAGCAAGGGACCATCCCNTTAACATTTCAGAACTTTACTCCTAAGATACGAATAAAAGTATTTGGGAATACGAAGAAAGTAAATAAAAGTAAGTACATAAATAAGAATAAGAATGAAAGTACTTAGGTATAAGTATATACTCCATAAAAGTCCAAACGTTGGCGATCTCAAGAATGGTGTGTTATTGTGACATAAACTAAAGATATATACTTATTAAAAAATATGTTCATTGAAGATTTTTAATTTTAAAATAAAGAAAGTCATGAACAAGTGGAATTCGAATCTCGAGTGCTGGGCACTGCTAGAGGCAATCGAGAAAACAAAAGGGTATTCCATCAACATATGCTTATTTGATAGGTTGTTGCTCATTTTAAGGACTTTTCTTCAAAGATAATTTAGAAACTATGCTAATCTTATATATTTCGAAATCTGATTGGAAGGAAGTTCGTTGATGAAGATCTGAAAGAAATTTTCTTCTTTATCTTTTATTTTTGCTTTCTTCTTGAATATATTATAAACTTCGTGTCACTAACCGTAAGTTGAAAGGGGTCACGTCTGTTTTTTTATTCAACGATAAATAATTATTTTAGAATATTGATGAAATCAACATAATCATTGTGTCATCTCAGTATTATGTTTAAACACAGATTGACGAAGCAACACGTGGTGATACAATTTCATTGGATGAGGGAAGGAATTTCCAACTAAAAAGATTCAGAGTCGGGAAAAGTAATAACACTGTAAATAAAGTAAAAAATCGTTAATTATTAAGAACTTGAAATACCTGAAATCAGTTTTGTTATCGGTGTAAATTAATTAACACTTACTTAATGGGAAACAATGTAGAAATCTAAGTGGATACCCACCTTTATCAAGAGACCAATCAAATTGCCTTATTTGCCATTTGGAGGCCATTGACTAAGTCCCATTATAGATCATTCACTCGACACGCGGCTGTCACGAATTACAACTAATACGTCCCAGTGATATGATAGTATTTATCACAGAATATCTTAAAATCTTAATACATAATCTGGTATATAATCTAAATACGCTATATTACAACTAACCAGTAATTACAACGTTTTATCAATGGATAGCGGAAGGTATTCCCGCCAGAAATATTCGATTTTATATAGCGTTATTTTCACATCTCACCGCAATATAATAACATGTCAAGTACACGAGGTAAGTTTATCCAGCAATCCACTAACGACAAATAAATCAAATTATTTAAATACATAAAAAAACATTCCATGAAACGAATATGAATCATTATAAATTGGTCTAGACAAAATATACTTTTAAGGAATTATATAATAAAGAGAAAATAGTCAACATGATTCAAGTCAAGAGAAAATAGTCAGGGATTCAAGAAAGAATACGTTTACCAAAATTATAAATCTCACGCGGAAATTCAACAAGTATGTAGGGCATTCCACGTCCAATTAGACTCCTATTTATTATTCTCATAAACTTCAATGAATTGTTCAAATTTCAAATTGGACTACTTTACTTATTCAACCTATGGTCGAGTAAATTTCTGTGCTGTGTCATTTACAAAAGCGTCATTTAAACAAATTTGAAAGAAATTTTCATAAAAATGTACCAAAAGCCATATTTTTACGAGTAGTACCTATGTTTTCAATAGTGAATTCCATATTTTTAATGTTCTTTCAGATGATAGTATCAGTTGTGTTACACAATAACTTTATCATTGAAACAATCCATAATTTTCTCTGTCGGGACAATTGACGCTGATCCTACCCATAATGTGGCAACATGCGTTTTTTTAATTCATCTGTGCTACATATTAAAAAGGAAATATGACTCTGCGGAGTGGACTGTATTACGTCATAAACATGCACCGCGCTCGATATTAAATTACATTTCTTCATTAAACAATTTCGTCTCACTTTGAAACTTGTTTTATTTAAAGTTAATTAAATTATAGTTTTGTGATTTTAATGCAATTAATTATGACCACTTACGTTAAAATGATCGACTTTGTTTGGAGGAAAGAAAAACATGAATTTGGAGGAAATTTTAAACATGAAACTTTAAAAGAGGAAAACACTGATTCTTCCTTGTCATGGAGATGATTAATCGATTTTGAAAGAAATGTAGGGTGTAAATGCAATTGCGATAAAAAAAATACAGATTCAATGTATGAGAATCTAGTGTCAGACTACTGTTCGTTTACTCGTGCATTTATGTTGAAATGTTACGAGAAAAAATGACTTTTACTTATGTACTACATTGTTTACAATCTTTCATTACTCTTAGAATACAGTGTTGCAAAGTTTAATTTAGCATAGAACATTCTCTGGTGTCTTCAGAAATTTATTGTAGTTGTGGGGCTTCACATCTACTTCAGCGAACTTGAGAATTGTCCGTATCTTCATAAACAGTGATGCTCGTGAGAGAGTACAAAGATGACAATCT
>NNCF01134913.1:0-20518 GCA_002313205.1 Laupala kohalensis
TGTATGAAGTAGTGTATTATTGTGCTTTATAATTTGTTGTTTTTATTTATGTAGTATATATTATTGTTTCTCCCTAACCCGTGCAAAACCGGGTATTCAGCTAGTCCCTTATATAAGAAATTAGCCATTGATGTGGAAGTCCAGGAATGCCTAAAGAATGCAATTTGGATAGGAGAATTCCGTGATTGATGATATCCAATGCTTTGGATAAGTCAAGAAAAACACCCTGAGGATTTTCTCCACGGTCAAGAGATGTGGTAACATCGCTTAAGAAGATAAATATGGCGCTTGTGGTGGAAAAGGATTTCCTAAAACCGTGTTGATCGTCAGAGAGAATGTTATGTTTTGATAAAAAATCTAGAAGACGCTTATAGAACAATTTTTCTAGGATTTTTGAGAAAGTGGGTAGTAGAGATATTGGTCAGTAATTTCCAATATTAAGTTTGTTTCCTTTCTTGTGTAAAGGTTTCACTTTAGCTCTCTTAAATATGTTGGGAAACAACCCATCCGATAAAGAACTATTAAAAATATTTATAAGTGGATTTAATATAGCGTGAGACGAAAATTTAACAATAAACTCAGGTATATCATCTATGCCTATGGAAAATTTGTTTTATAAGGAGATGATGATTCTCATGTCTTCACTGGCGTTAGTTTCGGAAATGAACATAGAATTGGGTACGTGGGTGGATATAATTGGAGGACATTGATTTGGATATATTGGATTCGTTATTTTACCAACTTCTGAGAAGTTAGAATTAAACAAATTTGCGATGTCCTGAGGATTTGTTACGATTTTGCCATCGTTTAGTAAAGAAAAATTTTTCTTCGCGATTTTCAGAAGTTGACGTGTAATTGCTAACAATATTCCACATGGCTTTCATCCGGTTGTTCGATTTTAGTATATGCCTGTCGTTTTCCATAAATTTAGCTGCATAGACTACTTTCCGAAGAATAGTCTTATATTTACGAAAATAATTATGGAATTCGGGTGGTTGATTATAGAGTTTTGAAAGATAATAAAAACGGCGTTTGTTTTTTGAAGAAATTCTTATCCCTTGGGTGATCCATCTATTGTATTTCTTTGTGTTAATTAACTTGNCTTTCAATGTTGCAAAAATCTTTCCATCTTTCTTCACGCAAATAATTTATAAATATGGATTTATTTATGTCATTAAACTCTCTTGTAAATTTGTAAAGGATTTTAAGTGGTTTTAGTTTATTATTAATTGTCAATACTTGAGCAAGGTGATCACCGTATCCGGCGATAAACACTTCAGAGAGATACGAGATTCCATTGTTGACTATAATTTGATCTAGCAATGTTTGAGATGAGCCGGAGAGGCGAGTGGGGTCGTTTATCGTAGTAATAAGGTTGAAGGAGTCGATAAGATTCTTGAATCGATTAACTGGTGAATGTGCAGAGTCGGATGTACTCAAGAAATCGATATTGAAATCACCACATATAACGATAGATTTAGTAGATTTATGTGCGATATGTTCTAAAACATTTTCGAAGTTCCGAAAAAATATGTCAAGATCTGATTGAGGAGGTCTATAAATACACAAAACAACAATACCGGTGTCGGTCAGTTCAACTGCAGAAATTTCGAACACACTATCTACGCAGAAGTTCTCGTAGCCTGTCAGTGGAGAAGATGATATATCATTACAAACGTAGATACACGTTCCTCCGTGGGGAATTTTGCCTACAGTAAGAACTTGCTAAATTAGAAATAGCAGTATCGTTGATGTTGTTAGTTGAAAGCCAATGCTCCGTGAGGCATAGCAAATCGAATCGACTTTCGTGTACCAGAATT
Organism: Laupala kohalensis; assembly: GCA_002313205.1. NCBI lineage: Eukaryota > Metazoa > Arthropoda > Insecta > Orthoptera > Trigonidiidae > Laupala > Laupala kohalensis. The sequence continues at coordinate 1,821 of NNCF01134913.1, forward strand.
TCAATGTCTGTCAATTTGTTTGAACGGGATTGCACATTATGATGAAATATAATTATTTTATTTTCGCAAAGAGTTTGTGACTCACGAGAAATGGAATGGACGTTAGATAGTGGAAAGAAATTTGAATTTGGTAGAACTTCTAGTTCCGGCTTCTATATAGATTTCTTTTTAGCTTCTATATAGATTTTTTTCATGAGAATTCTTTGAACCGAATATTGGTCATCTTTAGAACCTGTATACAAACTGTACACAGTATTAAATTACTAGTTACAAAACAAATACTAAAAAATTAAGAAAGAACAGTAGAAATATACAATCATTTAAACGAGATGTCAATAAAAACATTTAATTTGAATTCCTTTGTTTACTCATTACCACAAGTATGAATATGAGGTAATGTTTCAAGCAATCATGAATTGAAGCAACACCAGCCAGTTTTAATGTGTTATAATAATTAAATATCAAATCACCTTAGCCATATAATATAAGTATTGAATTAAATGATGTGTATAGGGACATGAATATGCATATAAAATTCCGTAATTTTCATAGTTCTAAATCTATTTGTCAACTACGAGAATATCTGTTTTTAAATTGTTAATTCATGAATTTATATTTCATTTCTTTCAAAATTATTTTCAGTAAGTTTTCCAATTTATCATTTTTTAAATTTAGGTTGTCACTTATTTCTCGTTTTCAAGTGTTTTCTTTTATTTTTGTAATGACAGTTTCTTTTGATACATTATGTGTCATATCTTCCGTGTTCTTCTTTATATTTTCATTTTTGAAAATTCAGTAATATAACATTAAATATTCAATAATATGCTACGCAAGGATTTCACTAAGAAAGTAAAAAAGGAAATGAAATTTAAAGGAATAAATACTCCACGTCATTAAATAGTTCTAAAAACGTTTCTGAAAAATCTGGATCACACCGTTATCTTCTAAAGTTATTTGTTTATTTGTAATCGTCACATAGGCGTATGTTAACTCTTAATTGTTAATACATATTTCATTGTATTATGTACTCTAGTAACTGTTTCACCTCACTCTAAATAGATGATCGCCATCTTTCTTCCCTATTTTTGACCCCGAGCGTCGTCTCCCATTTATTCACATTGCAACGGACTCTGCGAAACTCTTGCGTGAACTGAGGAACATCTTCTCGTATACTCGTATCTCTATCCCCTCATTTCCCTCATCCACGATTCACCATGTTGAAACCTCGCAACCTACAGTCGTTCTTTAGAGTCCATCCTCTTCCCCCCCACCACCACCTCCACCACCACTTTCCACCCATCGCCGCGCTCTGGGCCAGTAAGTGTCCTCATGAGCTATTTAACTGTGTAAACGCCGAGTTCCTAAAGCGCCGAAGGACGCGTGGACTGTGTTGTTGGAGAAGGATGGAATGTAGGGGGAGTTGGGATGGGGACGATGGTGGTGAGGGGTGCAGCGCTAACCCAGGGGTGAGGACAAGTTACAATTAACGAAGTTTAAATGCCGCGTGTCCCGCGAGCGAGTCAGTGTGTTGAGACAGAGAGGGCGAAAACAGACCTCGGGCGCTAGCCGCGGGTAATGGCCAAGTTGGAACCTCGCCGTTTTTCCGCCTTTAAGCAGAGCGCTCCGCGCCTGTGAACCTTGCATCCCTTGGGTTACAATGGGTGGAAGGGATGGTTTCGCTTCAATCAATATGATTAAAGTGGTTGGGATGGGATATCGAACGCACAGTTGTGATTTTACACAAGCTCCGACAAAGTGTTCAATCATAATCAGCGTAACTCATTGAGAGCTAGGGAGATATCAACGAATTGAACCGATCAGGGGCTCAAGCGTCAATGAGTCAGAAGGACCAGACTTTCACACGGCTGGTGTATGGATTCATTGGAAATGAGATGGACGGTTCCAAAGACACGCAACTTTGAATTCTAAGAATTTCTATTGATAGGAACAGAGAGAATATAAATTATTAGTATAAAAATTCTTAACACAATTATAGCTTATGGAGACATTCACTCCCTTCCTAAAATCTATATCCCATTGTTTGAAGTAGTATTTTTGTTTAGTTATCCTACATAGTTAGACACAGTAACATGTAATAGTCAATAATTTTTAAACAAACAATGAAATTAAGTCATACGAGCAGAAGAAAAGACATTGAATGTTGTGTACATGCCATTACATTGAATAAACTCCCAGTCCACTGCCACGTTCCAAATTATGTTTTGCGGAAAACTTCAATATCATTTCTGCTATATCGATATCTCGGCACTTTTCGCAATAACAAAATTTCTGATAGAAAAATACTGAAAGAAATAATGAACATTTTAAATATATTTTGTTACATTTTCCCTCTGGTTTTATCACTTATTTATTTTGTTTAGCTCTACACATACAAACGTTACGTGTACCTAAATGAGACAATAATTGTTTATAAACGTAAGCTTCCGCGGCCGGAATCAGTATGAACTTGTTAGTCTTAGTAGATAAAACCACCAACGTTTCGGCTTTCATGCTGTCGCCTTCTTCAGGGAGACGTCAGAGACGTACAGACGTCTGTCGCGGACAAACCATGTCATACGATAATTTTTTGTTGTTATTTCAGTGTATAAAAATGAAAATGCATTTCACGTTGATATGTGGAGATCGAGGGACTAATATCGTAAGTAATGTACACAAATATTCTCTACCTTCCCTAGAGAAACATATATTATCTTTTGTCTATAAGGGGACATAGTCTTCTCACTATTCCTTTCAGTTCTCTCAGATGAAGCAACCCTTTCGATAGCAGTAGTTAAAGGTCTCACTTCGGTTTGTGGACGCTTGGTATGACTCAGTGCAGCGACGCGGCAAGAAATGAAGTGAAGCAAAGACAATCGTAACAAAAATATCACGAGACCGGACTCGAGTTCAGTGATGCGGAAACGAGACAAAGTGTGAGGGAATGGAGATCGTTGAAGCACAGGGAGGTAGAAATATACTGAGTAAAAGATAAGTAAACCACTTCACGGAACATTGCACTTCTGCATTACATACACTCCAAAATTTCGAGAAAACTTCTTCATAAGAGTTTATGATCCCTGATGAACTGAAGGAGACATTTGGCTTTTGCAAGGAGTGTTTGAGTAGACTCTATCCTTGGGTTATAAAACACTTTGTGTGTTCTTTGGTTACTGAAGATTTAATAAAATTTCGAGAAAAGTAGGAACTATACAATACTATGTCAGTTCTTTTTCAACAACTGCTATACAAGGGTGCAATATATGTACAACTAATTTAGTTTTAAAAAATATTGTGTCTTACAAACGTGTTGGATGAGAAAAAATCTAGTCCGTGGGATAACAAGCTTGGGTAGAATAAAAACAAATATTACCTAAAATTAATAAAAATGATGAAATGAAAGTGATCAATAGGCTTAGTATTTACAAATAGAAAGGGAGTGTATGAATAATATATGACACGAAAGTATTAGTTAAGAAATTATAAACCAGTTGAAGTATAATAATTTGTTTAATATATAACAATTTATGAAATAATAGAGTACTTCTCGTAATTCAGCGAAGAAATGATACATCATTTGATTTGATTGAAAAGTTTGAAAATACAATTACCCTTTGTCTCGTTAATGACCAGTGAATTAAGGAATGAAGTATGGAGATTTAGTATTGTGAACGATACAGAAAAACTCACCTACTAGTAACTATCCTTTCATGACTTGTTTTTCTTGTGAACAGTATGAAAGAATATTCATAAATATTAATGAGGTCAAGACATTAGTGTGTTCCTCTTAAAACATTACATTACAAAGAGTGTTGAAACAAGGAAGAGTAAAATAACGAAGTACATGAGTCACTGACGACACAGAGAGAGAGAGAGCGAGAGAGGTTATAGTGGGAAAAATTCTCCAGCAGAATGATGGAAACAACCCTGCGCTGCTAAAACGCTTACTACAGCCAACGTGGAGCAAACTAGGCAACCGGAGCGAGACCCACTACCATGCGCCTCGTCTCTCAACCCCCACCCCTACGAACGGAAAGAAAAAGAGCAACAGCTGAAGCAGCGGGGGTGGCGACGGTGGTGGGCTCGACAGCGGCGCCACATCGGCGCCGTCGGCGTAAAAAAAGTCTTAGGAACTTCCGGTGACCGATACTCTGATCCGAAGGGGATGGAACGAGACGGGGGAGGTAAAAAACCGAGTACGCAAGTAGGGCAGCAGGGCTACGGCACGGAGGTCCTTTTGACGGTGCGTAGATAAGCTCTTTGAAGGGAAGAGGCTATTGGATCAGAAGAAACATGAAAGTCTTGAGAGGTTGACGTCTCTGTTGTGAAAATACTGTGGTTGCTCTTAGATGAAGTTATTAGATACGGACGAAATTCAGTTTATTTTAGAGTGACGTGCTCGATCGTAGCCGTAATGTACATCAGCTCAGTTCTTAGGTTTTGTAAGTGTGTTAATTTATTAATAGTTATGAAACTTGTGTAAAGATAGTGGTAAGCATATTCACTCATCTCAATAAAAGAAATACTTCCATCTGAAGTGTTAATAATGATTATATTAATTAATTTACTGTCAAAATAGTGCCTAACCACGAGCAGGACAACTTTATTTTTTTCCATGATGGATGATGGACCATCATTTCAATTCCGATCACGGACCCTAAGGCAGATGAGGATTTATTTTCGTAAACTCCTTAGATAAGAATAGAAATATTTCGGTAAGTCTGAATGTTTAATCTATTCGTAATGAAAAAATGTTTAATATTTCATTCAAGGCACAACTAGGAATGCAGTCATTCGAGGAGATTTCTCTGTAATTTTTACTTCACGAGATCTTTCAAATATTTTTCATTTGTTACTCAGCAACTATTATTATGAACAGTATTTTCAGAATTTATTACAGTTTTCTTGATCAGAACACAATCTGCTACAAACACAAATAGACTACAAACTGCTGAAGAAAAATCTGCTAATAGAAATGTTGAGCATAGTTAAAGATATTGTGTAACGTAATAATACATCCTTGACTCTTTAGTGGTCGGGTGTTGATCTGTAACATTTACGGTTGTTCGGAATATACTGTCACCCCAAAGTGTATTTTTATCGCGGATCGTGGATGAATTAAAACTATTTGCATGTTGATCATACCTGATTTTTATCGTTTCTCACCGTTTTATGTAAAATTTATTAGCAATAAAAAGACAGCTTGTGCTAATCTGAATTATGTAATAAAGAAGCATTTTGAGGCAGAAATTTCAACAATCAAATTAACTAATCTCAAAATTTATTTCATTTTTTTTGTGTTATTTTTATTTAAATTACCATGTTAAAATGTCAAAAATATAAACCAATAAAATTATATTAAGTATCATTAACGTTCAGCCGTAAACATGACACGTTTTTTACAAATAAGGAACCCCAGTACAAACAAAGGTGACATATAAACCCGTAGACACTGGTAATTTCAGCAAGCATACTCGCAAATCTGCCCGTAGTAGACTGTTAGGAAGGTACAGAAAGTTTTAGATTACAAGATATTTGTATTTCAGAAATACCAATAAGATGCGCGAGGTGTTTTGACACCCCACCCACCCTTCAGAGGTTTAGAGGAGGAACTGTATTCTGTTAGTCCTTAAATTACTGTTGTGTTACAAACATGAATTATTGACGATCACACATCAGTATCTCCACTCTAGTATGTGAGAGCTCATCCTGCCTGCATCACCCTGCTCAACTGTAATGCGGTATTAATAACGCAAGAGAGATGCTGGGTGCGAAGAGGCTACGGCAACACCAGGGCCACGTTAATTTCCTTTGCTCTGACGTCATCAAAGTGTCTTTGGAGTTTGTTCCTTGGCCTTGTTCTATTCCTTGTGGTTCCCCTCCTAACGGATATCCTCTTCCATTTCCGTCTTCCGATTTTGTCATTACCTTCTCGGATCGACTCGATTTTCATAATTTCTCTTCCACTGCTGTCACTATTAACACATCTTTCTTTTGAATGGTTTAGTACTCACTGAATATAGTAGTGCACTAACGCTTCGTTTAATGTTTCAAAGGTCACCTTCAAATTTAATGATTTATTTACTTTGTTCTGTAGTCTACTTGAATCTACTCTAAAGTATTTTTCTAACAAGAGAATAGAGTTGTTTTGCATACAAATANGCTTCGTTTAATTTCAAAGGTCACCTTCAAATTTAATGATTTATTTACTTTGTTCTTTAGTCTACTTGAATCTACTCTAAAGTATTTTTCTAACAAGAGAATAGAGTTGTTTTGCATACAAATAAAATGTATTTACAACTCAATATTTATCAATCACTTTCAAATTTTCAAATGCGTACAACTGTAATTTCTTACAACTACTTATTTTACATTAAAGGTAATATTTAATAAATTTAGAAATAAATTTATTTTCAACTGAACATTATCAATCACCAAAATTCCGATTGTATACAACTGAAAATCTTAGTACACAGTCATCCTACCTACACGTCTTGGCACACACCAATGTTTATGATGTAGTTGGAATGAGCACCTACAAAGCTTGAATATTTTGTTTGCATGAATTTAAAAATATGAGTTGGTATGAAAGAAAAAATCTGAAATGTTTATAAAAAATTATTATTTCTCTTCAGGTACATTATAAATGTTATCTTTATCAACACGTATACCTTTACACGTAAAATATTTCATGAGGTAGAAGGGAATTTGTAAAAGCCTCGACCGTACAGCATTAAGATTTAGTCATTTGAACAATTAAGTTAATTCTTAATTTTTGCTTTACTGTTATGAAGCATGATACATCGGAGTAAATACGAGATCCGCACAAATAAGTGCAACGTTTGAACGTAATATCTTTGCACTCCTAAACAGCAAAATAAGTGCTCCCCAATAAGAAAAAAAAGAGAATAAATGCAAGTTTATAAAGAAACTAGTTTAGGAAGACTGTGTACTTTCCTTTGTGTGAACTACCAAGTGTTACCACCCATTATACATAAAGCAACCTTGAATTTTCGTTCACGCTGCGTTTTGAAGCATGTATTCCACATATTTTAAAACTATAAATAAAATCACTATTAATTACCTTCCCATGATTCCACGAAAATTTGTGTGAACAATGTTTTTCATAAGTTAATATCATATTTGATTTAGTAAATTTTGAAAGATAAACGAACAGACAAAAAGATAAAAAATTGTTTTAGTTTTCATAGCACAGGGAAATTGAATAAACTTAACAACCACTTCCTCATACTCTAATACTTAAATTTATGAGACTTCGTTTTATCATGTGAAATGTTCTACATTTATAACGTTTGAGGAAAGTTATAATCCATAAAGTATTTATAACCATAATCTAAGTCACAACTGTTCATGTAGTATGGGTTCCATCTCCACAATTTCTAGACCTACTAAGCAAAAGGAGGAGGACATTTAACGCTCCAAACACTTATACATCCGGCCACTTAGGCCCTGGTGTCAACCTGGATTACGCACCATCCGTAAAAAGAATGCTTATGAAATAACCATTCAATTTTGGAAATATAATAAAACTATTAATTAGAAGCGTTTATTTGTTTCTCTTGTACTCAAAACTATATATACCATCATTTACATTAATAAATATCCCAGAAAAATTTAGTTCCTTTTCAACTTTACCGGACGGAGTAAATCACTCAAATAAAATATGCGTCAGCGATTTCCTTTTACTTTTTCTTCAACCATTTTCTTTTCAAGATAACGGCATTCAAAAATTATGTCATGAAAAATAAGTTACTTAACTCAAGCAGTTATCTAACATCCTTTTCAAATAAATGAGTCCCAACAAATGACGGCACTGACACTACTTATCATGCGGGTTATCTATGGCCGTAAGTTACTAATTGTTTATCATCATATAATAATAAATTTATTGTCAAAAAACAGTACAAACTGCGTATGACCACGTGGAGGACAATAAACTAATTTACTCTCCGGAAGCAAGCAAGGGACCATCCCATCAATTCCGATCAAGGGCCCTAAGGCAGAGGCGGATTCAAAAATTTCAGCAAAAGTTCCTAGATAAGATAAAAAGTTAGCTGCGAGTTATAATACATATATAATGTCAATATGTTTGTAATTTAACGCAAATATGTTTGTAAATTTACATGTACAAGTTATTATCGAACTATAGATTATTCTGAGTATAGTGTTTAAAAATCATAAGTGTTGAAATAAAACACTAAATTCACGATTTATTGTTACAATAAACATGCCCCTAGACAAAGCCTAGAGAACCTGAATAATAAATCCGCCTCTACCCGAAGGAAAAACGGAGAAAAACCCGGGCCAGGATGGGGCTACAGAATTTATGTACACAACCGTGCCAAAGTTGAGTACACATAAAATTAACTGTACTGATGTCCTTTTTATATTGTTAATGCTAATTATGAAATAGAACACGACTTTCCTACAACTATTAAGTGGAGGAAGTAATATTTGCCATATTATTCAGGTCAATAAAATAGTCTTGCTAAATTAAATTAAACGTTTATATTATTGTTCTGAATGTTGGTTACATTCAATTTAAGGAATTGTATTCGTCAGAGCGAATAGACTTAAGATCCAAAAAAATGTTACAAATAATAGTTTGAACCATTCTGTATTCAGTGACGATGAATTTTCATACCCTTATAGCGTAAAAACTTGAAATATTGAACTTCAAATCCTGGTGAAAGTATGGGCTTAAAGCAAAACGAAAACATAGTAATAGATATAGGACAACAATAACGTTAATATTTTCGTACGTGACTGGGCACTTTAAAGAATAATTCACCTAAAACTGTGGGAAATTATGTTCTAACAGAAACGGCAGTGGCATCTGTAACTGAGAACTGAGACATGTAACTGAGAACAATGCAACCCTGGCCAAAGAAATGTAAATTTATTATCAAATCCTAAAATCACAAAATAATTTTCCTCGTCTAATAGTAGAAATCAGTAGAATTAATTATTGATAATAAGAATTACTCTGCTGAATATATCAAAATTTCGTGAATAGTTGGCAACTTGACTTCAGTCATCACGGGTATAGTACCTTAATCACTAGTGATGTATTGGTGTAGTTCTACTATTGTCGATTCTCCATCATATCTACACTCCCCACAGATACTCTCACTGGCACCAACTAATGGTGAGGCAAGTGCTTGCAAGATTAGGGGCGTGAGGCCTGCAGAAATTACGCGTCTTTGAAGTGTCTCCTGGAGGTCGTTATTAATCCTTGCCAACCCATGCGCTTCCGCCGCCGCCGCCGACCTCACCACCCTAGCTCGACCTCTCAGAGCCTGGGGCTCGAAGCGCTGGGAAACTAGCTGCTCGCTCCAGACGTCGCTCGTTCCCTCTTCAGATGCTTTGTCTACTACGGCGATGCCGCCAACCGCCCACCTCACAACCCAGTCCTCGCCAAGATCCACCTTCGTCCACACTCCTCCCACTCTCTACCTGGCAAAGAGCCGGTAATCACTGGAACGAAGTTGAGGGTTTTGGAAGTGACGTGGAGAATTTCTCTGAGAGATCTCGGTCAAGTGCTCCGTTTTGGAGTAGCTTCCTACATGGATAATAGAGAAATTGAAGTGGAGGAAAGTCAAGAACTTGAGAAACTTGTCAAGCTCTTATATTGGGCGCGCATTGGATAGAAAAAGTGATGTATTTACTCTCGATGACAAGGCGTACTAGCAATGGTGGGAAAGACTCAACGTTTGTAAAAATTACGAATGTTTTGCTTTTTGGATTTTTACGAGATAAACCACCAATAATCCGTTAAAAAGTTACTTTCCATTGTTTTAAAATTAATTCTCATAGGAAACATTAAACATGTAAATTGTTAAAGTATTCATTCAGCCATAAATAAAGTGTAAAATAATATATGAAGTATGGATTCTTATACTCTTTTTTATTTATCGTTATATTCTTATAAACCAATTCTTATAAACAAATAATTACACAACATTTCTTTAAATATAGGAACAATAAAATTTCAAAGTTAATAAAAGAGAAAATTATTAGCATGATAAATTGACTAAATTAATAGAATGATAAACTATCCTAATAATTATAAAAAGGATATGGGACTCCATAAAAATGAGATGTGACTTATTAGAAAACCACTGTAGTCGTTAAATTAGTTCTTGATTGTTATCCCCCTCTTCTAGAGTGTTAATCAGTTATCACTCAAACGAAACTCGTAAAAGTTACTACCGTCAAGCCATGTAGGGTCACGGTAGTATAAGCATGCCAGGTGCTAGTCAAGCACAAATGTCCTGTTCATAATTATATTGTCATTATAACGAGAATCAATGAATTATGGTGTATTAAAAATTTCGAATAATCAATTATAATTATAATTAATTATACTCACCATTTAAATTGAAATAATGTATTTGTAGAATAGTCTCTAATTTGACAAGAGTTCTCTTGTTTTGCGACAGTTTTCATTGATTGCTCACAATGTTCCAATTTAATTGCGCGAGTTGATAGATAATATTTTATTCTTTCATTTTTTTAAAAATAATTCAAAAGTAATCCTCGGATGCGAAGTGAAAATGTTCAAGTAAGTCTGCAGGGGTTTGAGGAGGAGAAGTATCGTATTGAGTGGTATAGTGCCTGGTCAATCTATCTCTCGGCAAGAGATTCTTAGCTTAAGTTATCCTTAGTTACTTCAGATCAAATCGATTCGGTATCTTTCTTCCGCATACTGACATAGCTCCTTCCCAAGTCCTTCACATAAGCCATGTAGATAGATAGGAAAGAAACAACAAAATAAACCAAAGAGTAAATGTATATCATAAACACAAAACTGTGTTTTGAAATAAATTATTATTTTTGGATCATGTTGTCTTAAGGTTTGTATAGAGAAATTACGATATATATGAAAATATAATATTACGAAATTACGATATAATATTAAAAATACGATTATTTAAAATTTCCTTGTGTAATTTGTTCCAAAGATGTATTTTCTTCCCCCATATCAACTCAACATTAAATTTAACATTGCAAAACCTTTGTAAGTATTCTAGAAAACTGAAATACATTACATTTTCATGATATTCAAACTACTTTGCAAAATTGAACGTGGGCTTTACATAATGTTCATTATTAGTGAGATATTTTAAGATGTGTTATGCCACGAATGTGTTGTGGCATGAACTGCATTTTTTAACTTATCAGTTAATTTATGAAATGTCTTCTAAGCAAAGTTCTTCACTTCAAGAAACCGAAAGTGATTTAAAGTTAAAGAGGCTCTCACTCCAAAAATCCAATCATTCTGTAATCTCAAAGTTGAGGAGAAAATAAACAAATTTAATTAAATTCTGTTATATCACTTTCATCAAATACTAGAATCATTGCAAGAATCTTTCCTTTTGAAATATTAAACAGTATCAAGAATTCCGTTTGATAATCTTCCTCTTTTAATTAATATGTTCGTCTTCGCAGAAAAATATATCGTCCTATTAAAAAGGCACTCAGACAAATATTTTTGGGGGAGTTATTAAAACGACTACTCTTTAAACCCAGAGATGAAATGTTCTTTACGAAAGAAAACTAATTCGTATCTGAAAACAAATTTATTCTTTTCCTTTAAAATCTTTTATTACCATGAAAATTATATTTTAAAAATTCGCGTAAAAATAGCGTCTGTGTAGATTCACTTAATTAGTATTATTTGTCAAAAATGTACTTCTGCGGTTTGTTTATACGCCTTATAATCTAAACTTGAAATTAATGAGATTCAAAGAGCAAAGATATGATTATCTTTATCAATTATTTAGGTGATATATGTATGTATGTATCTCGTTTCGGCCAGCTAAGGACCGCGAACGTCGAGTGCCAGTAAGTCTCAGTTTTTGTATGAGTTTACTCACCAGACACATCGTGAATTTTACCGAGATCGGAGGAACAACGTCTAGATAGGATCCAGGTTGCTGTATCCGATTATTAGAACTGCGCTTGTTAACCGCAGAGGGTGAACTTTTCATACTTCACAGCTATTTAAACTGAGACATGGAAATGAAAAGCTACAAATTTTATCTTCCGCCACCAGAATAACTTGGTGACGAGCGATCATGCTGACACCGTGGCAACGGAGGGGACTATTTAGGAAGTATAGTGAATATAAATATTATTTCTATTGTTTGATTCGTATCCTCGTTTCAGTGAGAAGGTAACTTTGGCATCATTCGACGCAACAGAACCATAAAAGTGTTCCGAATATGAATGGTGAAGATGGTAATTTTTTATCTGTAGCCAAAACCTAGAATAGTTAATTTGTGATTTAATTTTTATGAAAGATACTTCGTGTGCCCAATATTCCTACCTTTATAAAGAAATGTGTTCTTTACAGCATTTTATTTAAGTATTTTATATTTTTATTGGCGTCGTAATTAAAAATAAAGTACAGGAAGAACAACTTGACGTCATGCGGAGATAAAACCTGTTGGGTTTAACAACTTTTTTGATAACATTAACGTAGAAAGTGTTTTAAAAATTTAAATGTATTTGAAAATAACTTTGAAATTAATCTTTTCTTACGGAAAAAGTTTTTGCAATGCGGAGATATGGATCACAAGTTATGAGAATAATCTCTATTTACTAGTATTATTTTATATTATTTGCCATTTTTAATGTATTCACTAGTTAATTGTTACTCGATATAACAGATTTTCTTATCACTCATATCCTATTTTCTACTATTTCTAATCTTTAAAATTGAAGATGACGAGAAATGAGCTTTTGTTATCTCCGCTTCTCATTAAGAGTATTTTAAGCAAATATATTGGTTTGACTCATATTGTAAGAGTAAGTATAGAGGATTATTCGAATTCAACATACAACTTTTAGGGTAGGTAGAAAACAACAAAACGATTCCAGTAATGGCGACCGGAAATACGAACCTGATCAGATGGAGGATAACGAAGATGCAGAAATGACTAACCAAAATTAGTAGAAAGACTCTTAACGATACTTTAAACTAGGACAGTACGTGTACACATAAAGTTTTACAACATAGTTCGTACGACTCATTGTTATCCGATGACCACGTGCTCAGTATTTAAGGACGGATCATGTACCCCAAGTTAGTTAAACCACTGAAATGTATTGTTTTCTTTAATATTATTCTAATCGTTCTAACTACAATGAATAATGGCGAAGAAAAAAACTGATTTAATTTGTATCTACGAGTGATTAATATAGTACGAACAATATTCGGACCTCAGTTGACTCGTTAGAAATGCTTATAATAAGAGCTTATAATATGGCGGTAGAGCACAATGGTTTCGTAATTTATGCATCTCACCTCGGAAAAAGTTAAATTGATTTCTCAAATGTTCAGTGATCTATAGATAAAAGTTTTATGTAAAAATGTCTACGGAAAATTTACTAGAAATCGAAGTAAACTTCCTCCATTTTCGTGATTTAAATGTTGGTAATTAAAAAAAAAATTAATGTTTTCTCTATNTTTAAAAAAAATTAATGTTTTCTCCATAAGTCACAATGTATTTCAGAATCAATTTTAATTGTAATTATTTCATTTAAATGACCGGTGAGGTATGTTCTTCAAGTTGAAATCACNAAAAAAAAAATTAATGTTTTCTCTATAAGTCACAATGTATTTCAGAATCAATTTTAATTGTAATTATTTCATTTAAATGACCGGTGAGGTATGTTCTTCAAGTTGAAATCACGATAAATTCATGTTACTCTGCATGTTTACACAGATTTTAGATATTTTTGAGATTTCATTCTACCTACGCTCGTACTACCTTGAATGCCTAAAGTCTAGTAACCTCACATTGTATTAATAATTATCTCTTGATGGATTCAGATAACACATTAATATGGAACAAAATCATTTTTGATGTGATACGTTTGATATAATTAACTTCTGATATCTATTAAAAGTACTCGCTGATGTTTGAATTTATGCACAAACACAGAAAATATATCGGGTATTAACAATACAATATTATAACATGCATTGGTAATTTCTGTTTCTTTTCACACATATTGAGAGGTTTTATTTAGGTTTAATATCATATTCAATTGATCTCTCGTTATCTTTCTTGTTATAATTTGTTAACCTGACGACGACTTAAAACTAAAGTGGAAACAATGTGTTCTTCCAACACAAAAAATAAAAATGTTAACCGTCCATAATAAGGTCGTAAGTCATAAATTATTTATTTATTTCGTTCTAGGCGAGGTTTTCAGTTGTGGTTTCCCTCACCTAGTCCAGAAAAATGTCGGTTCAGTACCAGAAGTTTATCAGCAACTCAACACCATTCCTTCCCGATTTCTTCACTCGAGTCACGATTAGGTGGGAGAGTAGGTCTCATGAAATCTGGTCATATGATTTACAATAAAAAATATATATTATTTACAACGGGTTTAAGTCAATTTTAATAGATTTTAGAATTAACTTAGAGTTCGTGGATGATCTTTGCAGACGCGCGATCGTCTTTGGAAATAGGGTAAGAAGAAGGAAAAATATCCTTCGGTCACATTCCAACACTGAAGCCTGGGGTGCGGCAATGTCGCCGCTTAATCCGAGATGAACGACTGCCGCGTATTTATCATGTGCAAAAGTAATCAATTTCTCTCCGGAGAAGGAGCGTTATTGAATTTACGGAAGTCGTAAGGGTCGTCGATTGAGAGTGCTTTTAGCGGCGCCGCGATGTCTTCTGGTAACTAGCGTTTCTTCTCGCACTTACTCATCCCTTTACGGATTACGGCGAGAGGAATCTCTACTATTTCACGTACCTTCGAGAGATGCCTTCTCGTTTTATGATGTTCTCTGGGTTGTTGTTTTCAAAATGCGGTTGCGTCCAAGGAGAATGCGCCAATCGAGTTTGTTGACTCTGTCGATCATAAAGGTGTTTTACGACTTTCATCTGATACGCTTAGATATGTCCATTGTGTAGTAAGTTCTTGGACAAACAATTTCCAGGCACTGTTATTTGTTTTACGTGTGTTCTGAAATGTAGTTTCAAAATAATCCTTTTCTTATTTAGTTGAGGGATTGATGGTCACAAACCATGTTTATTTTATAACAATCAACTCTGTATTGAGGAAGCTACATCATCACTGAAGTTACAATTTTGCTTACTTCAAATTATTCACGAGATTTTAATGTATTAATATGTTCGTATTACTATCATTTATTTCTTTTTAAATGGAAAAAAATATTTTGGAAAGAAGTGCCGTTTATCTCAATTATCCTAAAGAAAGCATAGATACTAATTGTTTTTAGTCTAATTCCCTTAGTTTACTCACTGTTGCATGTATATAATACACCCTAATGAGAACAAATACTATCCACGATAGAAGATAAAGTTTATTTATTACTACAATCATTAAAAAATCATGCGATACAATGGTTTCTTGAATATCTTCTGACTGCACTGCCTCTCACACTTAAATCTCATGATGAATGATGGGAATTAATTAAATTGTGATTAGAATGATATGTCAAGTACACGAACTCTCAAGAGTTCCTTTGATTTTTCTATTTCAGTGACTAGAATTGATTCTTGGGGTCCAAATAATAATAATAATAATAATAATAATTTATTTCCAATATCACATTTACAAAAGAAGATGCAGTTTAAACTTCCAGGAATACTGACCAATATCCAGTAGAAGGTCAGTTACATGAATAAAATATAATTCTATGGCAACCAAAAAATAATAAGTCCATTTCACCAGTAAATGTCTTTGCAGTCAATCTGTGACGTTTGCATGGAAATTTATTTCAATCAAAAAATCAATAGAATAATTAACAAAATCATAATTTCTTGAATAATGTACCGATAAAGAGTAACTACAATACACATTTAAATTAATGAATTTACTCATGAATAACTAAGAATAACATTAATTTGTAGTCTGAGAAAAACAAACAAACAAAATCTAACTTCTATACTACTGTGTATAAACAAAATATAGATATAAACGTGTTTACAGTCGCTGATGCAATAATGAGATGACAATTCAAATGAAATTAATTTATAATTAGTGTACATAATAGAACAATTTACTACGTACAATGGGAAAAGCACTCACTCGTTTATTTTTATATAACATAATACAAAGTGATTTTTCGTTGTTTTTAACTTCTTAATTAGCTTTTTATACGTACTTCGCCAACAGTTGATAGCATACATTAATCTAGAATGAAATAGCATTAAATATGTTGAATATATTAAATATAACACTAAAAAATTATTTTTCGAAATCCCATACTTATTGCAAAAAATAAATTGTGGGGTTTCAAAAAAAGATTTTTTGCGTTAATGGTGACATAATAAGAATCTATAGTGTCTTTTATGCAAAACAAAAGAAGATGTCGTCTCTAAGAAACTAATGTTAAGTGAGGAAAACCGATGATATTTAATTTTTCTTGTGGAATACGTCGTTGTAAAATCACCGATAGTAAAACGATAGATAATAATAATTTTTATGTTCAATAGCTTGATTTACAAGTCTTTATTATTGTTACAAATTCCACTCACTTAACAATCTACTTACAAATTGGTGAATTTTCTGTGGTAACAAACTAGTTGAAAAAATACGAATTATTATTCTATTGAGGAAGGGAGATACTTACTATTTTTTTCTATTGTATTTCTCCTCTGGTAAAATATTATTTTATTGAATTACCTTTGTGAAAATAAGTATTGAAAAAAAACAAATTATAGAGTGAGGTTTTCAATGAGGAGTTCAACAGGTAAAATTTTGTCTTACATGCGCATTGTGTCTATATTGCCCGTTCAATTTCATATGCGCAAAAAAATCATCATATACACATTGTGCAAACATATAAAAAATTAAAATAATGAAAAAAAAATTAAAATTAAAATTTGTGTATGAGATGAGAAGAAGGTTGTTAGTAGGTAAAACAACAAAAAATTTCTTAATTATATTTTAAGAGAAACTTGAACCAACAAATTAGAAGAATACACTAGTTGGATATCGGTGAGCCGATACTAGTATTCATTTTTGAAAAAAATAACAGATGTGTTGTCCACTGGTACAATATTTATGAAGTGCTTTAGCCAGCTTAGCTGGCATCTTCAGCCTGCAAACATTCACTTACGAAACCAAATGTTTAGTCCTCCAGAAACCAAATGACTGAAGATTTCAGCTAACCTGGCGAAAATACTAATTATTGTACTAGTAGACAACTCTACATCTGTCATTTATTCTTAAGAATATCTTAGCCTCTACTGTAGTTAAGAAATAGTATTACACAAAAAAGAGCTTCCTTAAGCATACACATTTATTATATTCCAGGGAATTTAGTACGAGAACACATAGCAACCAAAGCTCGTAATAGTGATCTCGCTTTTTTTCGCAAATTACACATATTTTGTGTTTTCGTATTTGAGATTTCCTTTCTTAGGAAACTCTTAATCCACAAATAGCACTAAAAGTATTTAAATAGATGAGTTTAGTTGTTAAAATAATATTCGACATTAATTTCTGTTTCAATTGTGAAATTTGTTCGGAAGAAATCGATCACAAGTACGTATTCTTCAATGATGTATGTTATAATCATATTGCATGATTAAATATTGACATTTACAAATTACTTATTATCACGACGTTTACGGTTCAAAAGGTAATTAAATGGAATACTCAAGAAAAAGGGTATAACGTTTATGTTCCTCATAATAAGAGTAAAATTGATTGCTGAACAATCGAGACTAAAATTAATGTATTTCGACTTGTTACCCATAATTTACAACCGAATGCACATGACACGCCCTTACGCTTGGATTAACTCCTCCGTAGCTGCTTGTTCTTTCTCCATTGGCTGGCAAGCTCTAGATACAGTCTCAGTCTGGATCAGTGGCACTTCCCTCCTGGCAATTAGGGACACTTTATGACTTCCACCGGGTGCATAATTAGCACCGAATTAAAAGTGCCGTCGTCCGTTTGGCCAGCAGAGTCGCCACGCCAACTCAGAGGGGTGTGGCAGAGAGGGGGAGGGGCGAGACGGTGTAAGTGCGATGTGAGGGTAGAGTTTTAATTCTTTCTAAAGACAGAACAGCTGACATTTATGAAGGAAGAGTTATATTTTCAATGTTTTTCTTCCCACGCGGGAACGAGTCATATTTTCGTCTTTGGTGAATTCGATAATACGTTATATCCTTTAAAGGAACATTTATGACATATGAATTAAACTTAACGCTTCACTGGAATACACAGAAATAGGGGAAATCCCAACTCCCACAACTGACGAATTATGTTAAGGAATTTTACTTCCATCCCCTTATTTTATGTGTTCCAGGAAATTCTTGAATTAAACTTTGAAAAACATATTGAAATAATATGAATGAATATAAATTGGTCTGAAATATTGAAATATATCTGGAATGCTCAGTCTTAATGACAACATACACTGTTGCTTTTCATTGCTACTTCTTTCACTTCATGAAAACTGCAACAATCTGCACACAAAATAAGCCGTNAATAATTTTTATCTTTTAATAAGGAAAGAAATGCAAATGAATGGGTTCGTAAAGAAGTATTTCATTTTCATATAGATGGTAATACTATCACATCAACACATAATCTTTATATTTGAAAATCACATGTTCGTTTCTCGTCGGTACTAAAAGAAAAATCTCTAGGTGCCTAACTATTTGTTGGTAGGAATAAAC
>NNCF01134915.1:1662-15744 GCA_002313205.1 Laupala kohalensis
ATGTAAATACAGTGTAATATGTATCTAGTAAGGTATAATCGTATTATAATATGTAATTCGTAAATATTGTCATTACGTAATAATTTGTTTTGATATCCTTGTTGTAAGTTCTATATTTTAATATTTGTATATTCTTAATTATATTGTACTGTTGCTGCTGCTTTTAACCCGTGTTCGCCACTAAGCCGCCATCCTGATTGAGATTTTTTGCTGGGTTTACTCAATCGCTTAAGGTATGGATGGTATCATCGCGATTTCCTGTGTGATCCTGATTCCTGTTGTTGTTTTCTACCACCCTCCAAGTTTGTACGTGGAGTTCGGAAACATCACGAATACACGGAAGTGCAAACCCAAAAAAACAGGTCTTGTAGCACGTGATCCTTTTGGTAATACTATATCAAGTACACACACAGAGAACGTTTGTTTCAGATCGTCAACAAACTTCTCGGTTATAATGAAGTTCAGAACGTTACCGACCACAGCAGGGTATACTTCTCTTATCGTAAATGACGACGCGTTCGTCCTTAAAGAGTGAATAATAACTTTTTATTTCATTGGTTGAAGAAAGATATATTTGTAAAAGAAAAACGTTTTTTGGCACTCCCATCTTTCAGCGTTCCCCATAGTTTGGCGAGTACGTGCCCCGGCCCTGGATGTGTGGCATGGAATTTGGAAAAAAATCCATTAGTGGAATTCGTCAGTTTTAGTGTTGGCAATGAGAAAAAAGTCAACTCAGAAGGAGAAATCTCCGACCAAAGAAAACAAGAATCCCAACATTTAGAGAACTTATTTACATGCCAATCAAAAATTTTGAGAAACAAATTTACAATCATTGCCTCTAGTCCATATACAACTGCTCCATTATACAGTAGGAATGTACTTATATACAAATGATTTATATTTACCTAAGATCTCTCCCCTATTTTCATTTACTATTTACAAAATATTTATTTTTGCTATTATTATCTTTATAACAAATTACACAAATGATATTCATTTACTTAAATCTGTTCCGTGCATTAATTTATTATATACAAAACATATTTTTGCTATTATTTCCTTTACAACACTTTTTATTTATTTATTTATTCTTTTGGTTGGGGCTTTAGGGCTTGTCAACATCGAGGTATTTATTTAGTTATTGAAGGAGCATTGAAATACAGGCAGACCGCTTGAATTCTCAAGACGATGTAATTAATCAGCAATAACTTGATTGAGCAACTAAAGAAAACATGTGTCGCATTGCGCTTTATAATCTAGTAAAACGTCACGCGATAGAGAATATTTTTAAAAGGACTACTGAATGCTTGACGCTTAGGCAAACAAGAAGTGAGAAATACGTCGAATAGACAATTAAAGAAAATATCGGCGCATTACTCAAACTCTAACAGAAGATATACAAAGACATACGATGTTTTATATACGAATAATACGCGTAGTGTGCATTATAATACAATAAAATATGTGTTTCCATTAAATGGAGTGCGTTTTTTAAAAACACTCATCGCTTGGAGCCTGAACGGATAAAGTGCGGATAAAGTCAATGGAGGATTTTTCCAAAAAACTCTTCACGCTGGCATTTAAATATACAAGAAATATACTTGACGGTCGTTGTGTATTTTTACAAAATTGAGACTTGGTGCTCGAATAATCAATAATTAAGCATTATAAAAATTGAGCAATTGAAAAGACGCTGCCCTCTTGAGGAAGCGAGTCATCAGCAGTATTAATTTTAAAACTAGTGGTGCAAAACCACTGCACATACTTTCTCATATACGTTTCTCCGTCTGCAGTATAGAGCGAGAAAATATTATATAGTGGAAGAGTCATTTCTGGCATGTGGTCCTCTATATTTTGGCCGTCTTCCAGTGCTCTATTTGTGCTCAAAGTTGCTAGATGAACTTATTACTGTCTTTTATTTGAAATTTGGAAGTAAAATAAATATTCACAATATTATTTCAAATATGTAGCGACATATCGTAAAAGTTTTACGTAAATGTAATTTTGTTGTACCCAGAAATTGTTGTATTTTCGCATCTGCAGTGCGTTTAATGTCCTTCTGTTGATGTATTCTGTCATTTCAATACATTTCAGTTTACGAACAGTGTATTCCACGTCTGCTTGGTCCATTTACATGGCTACATATTATTGAAGCTTCTTGAAGCAGTAAATTAATGTGCAAGTGTAGCGGACAGACATTATTTTACTACGTCTATACCAAACTTAAAAGCGAAATATCGCTAATGTCGATGTAATACATACTAATTGTACTTTACGTACAGAAAATTTAAGCAAAATCGTTGGAGCCGTTTTTGAGAAACATTCAAAAGAGTACCTTGTGTTTTAAAGTTTCAAAAAATAGGGCACGTGCATCGACAACAAGTAAATTCTACCGTAAATACGAAATGCGAATTAAATTGATTCATCCGTTAACTCAGAATCGCTGCGTACAGATGGACGGATGGATGGACAAACGGCCGGTCGTTGTTCCAAAAACAACTTTTTCAGAATCAGGGATCGCCAGAACGGATACTTCCGTCCAAATCTCGCTTTCAAATTTTTCTCCATTACAAAACTTTCTATGTGCTACGTATATGAGAAAGTAAAACACTCCGTGCTTCGAAGAAATGCGCAAAAATATGGTTGAGCATGAAAAAAATACTCAGCGCTTGGACCTTGATTAACAAAAGAAATCAGCGTTATGGTGAATTTACAAATAAAAAAACCTCTTCGTTATACGAATGTTAAAACAAGAAATACGGAATTAGATGGTAGAGCAATTTAAAAAATGCTCCGCAAATGGTGCTTGAGTATACGAGGAATATGTACTATGGTAATTACGAATGTAGAAAAACTCCTCACTTGGCACGTGATTTAACAAGAATAAGTGCATTGAGATGGTTGAATATGATAATTTAAAAAAACTCTGCGTTTAGTGCATGAATAAGGGAGAAATCTGTATCATGATAAGGCATTACACAAAACTCCTCGCTTGACCCATTAATTGCGAAGGTACATTTTACGATGGTGAAGAATGAAAGAACCCAGTTCATAGTGCATTAATACAAAATTAATTTTTATTCGAGTTTGGACATTTCCAAAAAGAATTCGCGTTTGACGCACGGTAATAAAGATGGTTGAGTATTTTTTTCATAATAGTACTTGTACATGGGAAACGTAGCGTACTATTGAAGGTTATCTATATGGAGCAATAGGCGGTAGACTATCGTTAGTATGTGGACCGGGTATCCGGGATTACCCACAATTTGACCCGTATGAAGGGGTTAGTAGAAGTGGTTAGAAAGTTAGAGTTAAGTAGTGGTTAGAGTTATTGATAATAGGACGAGGTAGATAGAGGAGGAAGATACGTTTGCTTTTCAGTAGTCACAGCTATATGAACCGGGACATTTATGTGAAAAGCTAGAAATTTTGCTGGCTCCACTTGAACCCGGGATGAGTTTGTGAGAAGAAAGAACGCTACGACCTGAGCCACGGTTGAGTATTTAAATTTAATACTGACAGGTCGGTTCTTGGATAAGCAAGAAATCTGGGTATGCAGAAAACTACACGCTTGACTACGTGCTACAATAAGAAATATATAATGCCTGGAGATTGGGCATTCAGTACAACTCCTCGCTGCGAACAAGATTTATCAAGAAACCTTAAGATGGTTGAGCATTAAAAAAAAAATACTCCGGGCTTGATGCTTGAACAAACGAGAAATATACGTCATGGAGTATGAACATTAAATAAATTTATCAAGAAATATGCAAGACTACAGATTTTTGAGAAACATTCCACGTTTGCGCTTCCACAAGGACGAATCCTGCGTTATGACTGTTGATTATTTCATAGGAGAGTGGTTCCTTCCGCATAATTTATCAAGAAATATGAATGGCGAAGGTTGATCATAAAAATAACTCTCTTTAAGCACCGATAAAAAGTCTTCATGAGTGTTTCTTGCCCTCATTTATCGGCGTCTCGTGCCTTTACTTAGAGGTTTTTTTTTTTTTTTACAAGGGAGAGAAGCGACTTGGACGATCACTGATACCCCCCCCCCCATAGTATAGCGGGGAACAGTCACGTGACAGCCATTTTGGTCACTTTGCAGTGAGACGTGAGAGGCTAGAGGATGGAGGTATGGATTTCCTGTTCGTCTTTTTCTTTAATTATACAATAGCTGAAAATTTAAGTAAATATACCTAAGAAATAAACGTGCATAATTGTGTTTGGAATTTCATTTCACTGGTGATCTACGTTCTGGAGTGGCTTCGACATAATTCACAAGTTAGTTCGTACCAACAAATTTTACGTACATCTAACATGTGACTAATTTAAATTTTGGGTTTTAAATGAAATTAATGATGATAGGAGTAAAAGTTTAGAAATAAGTTCGGAAATACTGTTTTATCAATATCACTTTCGCTTGAGAGACCAACGCAAACGAAATTAAAGGGCGACCATTTTTGTCACGGTGNGCTCAGAAGATCCGCCGAAGTGTTAGAATCTTCTCTATACTCCTAGGAATTTTGTTCGAATTGTCGTCCCTCTCCTTATAAAGAACTCTACCTTCACCATGCCCTTAACACTGCTCTCGTGTTGCGGACTGGTCGCGCATTTTCTTATTTTTCGGCTTGGGGTTGCCCCACTATCGAAACATCGGCAGACTATTTTTTTAAATGGCTTTGTATAAAAAGCTGCCCACTATAGAAATAAATAATTTTTAAAAACTAACTTCACCCCCGAAAGAGTTGGAACCCATCATCGGAGTCTCAGAAAACGTTTTCTACAATTATTATTAGTAATCTTTCAACTGCACTTGGTTTGTCGATTATTGAAATGAGTTGAATAAATTTCTAAATTACAATGCAACCATAACATAACTGGGCTAGTATCCACCACTGCCAGACCGGCGGTCCTAACAAAAGTTTTATTTTCAGCCTACACACGCGTACGAAAAATCAAGACCATTGAAACGCCAGCCATTCTGGTGACGCTGCCTCTCGAGCTAGTAAAAAAAAAATTGAAAGTGTTTGTAGTGTTTGTTAATTGGTACTGCGGCTCGCACAAAGTCAGTCCGTGAGCAACTGTGATGCCGACTACACGCGCAAGAGTGGAATCCAATAAAGCGCAATCAACAACGTACACCATTTCCACCCGGACCTAAGTTGACCAAATAGCAAAAGAAGAGAAACACGAAGTAGAAGGAAAAATAGAGCGAATACAAGTGAGAATAACATTGTGAGGAAAACTGCGAAAGAGTGGGAAATCACCACCAACTGGCGATGCATGGCCAAGAAAAACAGCATGATGTTATAGAAATAAGAGAAGAAGGAAGTAAGGAATTTAGAAATAGTATTCACGCAATAGGGGAAAAGTTTTGCGAATACGGGCGACGAATGGAGCTCAAGTCGGCCACTAGTGAAGAGACGAAAATCAGGGTGCTGCTATCCTAGAAGAGTGGGTGGATAGAGGAAACGGTGGGAGAATGAGAAAGAAGGACGTGACTCGTACAAATTCATACGGACGGTTGAATTCTCATAGAAGAACATAACCTAATTGTAGCATGGTACACTTTATTACTGGTCATGAGGACTTTCGAGCATTTATGTGTCATCACAAAATAAAAGATGATGCGAATGGGGAAGAGACTCAGTCGTGTGTTCTGCACGACTGTGATTATCACGAGGAAGAAAAAGACATCAACCGATGATCCTCGTGAAACGTTCTGGTGTGTAGGGAGGATATACATAGTACAGAAAATTTTACAGAGATAGAAACAATATTGACAATCAGATAAGCAATTCAAAAGGGTGATTGGTGAAGTAGAATGTTCTTACTTCCTCGCGGAAGGGGCTGACCAGTCGGCTAAGATTTTTTTTTGTGGGGCTTTGGGGCTCGTCAACAGCAAGGTCATTAGAGTCCTGATTCGGCTAAGAGGTGCTCCAAAAGATTAGTAGGAATTACGAGAAGGCCATATCTATAATTGTTCTGCGGAGAGGAAACAAGGAAAAGATAATGGGAGATATAATATTATCCCGGGAAATAATTTTGTGTGGAAATAACTGGAAGAAAGATAAAATTGAAAATTGAAAAAATATTGTTTCAAATCACTATATGAAACTGTGCGTAGTATTTTCCGGAAATGTGAAGAATAGGGCATTATATTTCTACCTCTGTCTGTTCTCTCTTCATTGAAGTCTCCAATGACTACGAGGCTGTGACTTAAATTTCCGCCAAAGAACATTTCTAATTCTGAGAGGAGGAAAGCTACTACACAAGGGTGGTTTAGAATTGCAAGATGTACTCCATTCAATCTGGAATGCAGATATGATGTGGATGCAGCCGACAAAAAGAATATTTTTGACCACCCACATCAGACAGAGAGCTAATAAAGCGTACGGGAAGCACTGTGGTCCGGTGTTTAGTACAAGAGAACAACGAGACAATCGCGCTGTTTATAACGAGACTCCTATAGAAGGTAAAATATCGCGAATTCACCTATGTAGATGACGAGATCAGAGACTAGGTGAAAAAGTGCCAGTTGACCGAAATCAGGAAGCAGATTCTCGAAAGAGGCGACATTTCATTATATGAAGTAACAGAAACTATGCCAGGTCAAGTGAAAACACGGAACAACAATCAGAAAATGTGGCTTGAGTTCCTGAAACCAAACGGACACAGGTTAAGATGTTTCAACAAAATAATCATAAGAAACGAGGTTTTCGATGCGGGTACACGGGCCATTTCAAATATGACTTCAAGTGTCCAGTCAAAAATGTAAAAAATATATATTTATTTCATGTCTTATAAGCGAAGTTCGGGCCATGAGGCCCACTCTTCCACCTAATCATGACTCGGGAAGGAGATATGTTGGTTTGCCGAGGAAATTATGGCACTGAACCATCATTTGTTTGGAGTAGATGAGGAAAACCCCAGCTGGAAACTTCACATAGGTCGACGAAGCAGGGTTTGAACCCATTCTTTACCACTCGGCGGTATCTCGTAAGCGAAGACTCTGCCCCTAGACCATCGCCGTCGTTGGACATTGTGCAAGAAGGTAGGACATTTCGCTTCAGTATGGCGCAGCCCAGGTCGACAATTTGGAAGCAGAAAATGACAGTTACTCATTTCACCTGACGTTAGAAGAGCAAATAAATACGGCCAGTGACAATAGGGAGTAAAACGAGAATATTTGCCTCACCCACAGTTGCTACGAAATAGCTACCACTCCAACCTCAGACTTAACAGCTCTACTCGGAAGAGTCTCGTTGTCGCTTCGTTGCAACGGAGCTAAAGGTCGTTTCACGCAAGGCGACCGGTCTCCGAGACATGTCGCTCCTTTCAGTTGAACATTGCATTGCATGGAGGTTTCTCGATTGCTTTCTTACACAGACACGAGTCAGCAGTCTGCGAGATCGCTCTCTCGAGACGCCCACTNGAGTCAGCAGTCTGCGAGATCGCTCTCTCGAGACGCCCACTAGAGCGATGTGTCGCCGGGAGGACAAAACGAAACAAGAGTAGTCAGAAATGAGGAGTGTGCGATCTACGAGTAATGCTACTGTAACTCAACTGAGGCGTTTCCGTTACTTCCGTCCTGATTAGGTGTTGTCATTGGTTCCCCACGCCCCGGACGCACCGATGACACGCCGATTTAAATCCCCAACGCAACGCAATAACACTGAAATATCCACAATTTCAGCTTCGTGTGTCAGAGACCGAACTCCAAGAGTGAAACGAACCGGCGACGTGCCTCGGAGACCAGTCGCCTTTTCTTTTTAACAAAATAAACGACACTTTATTGTTGATAATTACTAGACATAATGTATAACTATTTTATATGAGAAGAAAACACACTACCATTATTTGAACCTTTCTTAATCCATATTTCGAACGTCGTCATTATATGGATTTTCCTCTTCACCTCTTCTTCCTCGTTGAACTCCAGCTCCTTGCTTTGCGTGTTCCCACCATGGAGTGCTTTTAGGCTTCGTTACACATCTCCCTTTATTATATCACGTACTGTATAGACCATACTTGTGTATTCCACAAAGTCAGTATACAACTGTTCGGTGGATACCAACCCTGCATCTGTTCTTACTGCTTGTCCATGCCTCATCCCTCCTTTCCTTTCCTCATCGTATAAACGGCAATTCCATTGTATGTGTTCTGCGTTCTCTACCTCTTGATCACAAGAAGATTGTTTCGTCTCCGCCTTCCCGATTCTACTCAAATATTCCACGAAATTTCCCTGTTCGGTGATTATTTCTAAAGCAGCTTTTGTTGGTTCGAACCATCGCATATCGCGTACTGCGTATGTCACGTCAGGTATCAGTCTATAAATGCTTCTCCCTTTTTCAGAATTACTCCACCGTATCTGCGACGCCCGTATCATATGTCCCTCTTTTATCTCGTCTGAGTCAATTTTAATTCTCCCTTTCCGTTTCACCCAGAACCGCAGTCACACTTTATGGAGAAATACGTCCAGTGGCATTATTCCCACAATTGTGTAGGCACAGTTGCATAACACCCACTGAGACGCAGTATGCACACTCTCTGGGCGCTATGCAACCGCCGCTCTGTGTGTATGCTCGTAGCTCGTCGCAGCCACACACTCGCTGCACAACGCACTCCTCCCTTGTACAACTGCATAAATTTATCTGTTGGCAAATTCGTTTTGTTATAACCCACTCTTAGGAGGCTATAGTAGAGTCGCTTCGCCTTTTCTGCTACATAAGCGATATGTTTATGAAATTTCAAGGATTCATCCCAAAGCACACCCAAAATTTCTACGCTCTCGCACCATATCGTCTTTCCATCAAATTTGATCACGGGATTCCTTCTATTTTTCCTCATGTTTCCAAATAACATCCCTCGCGTCTTCCTCTTCGATATCTCCAAACCCTACTCTCCCTTAGCTCTTCTTCTACACACAATATGTAGTGCCACATTTCCCTTCTCTGCTACTTTTCCCCTGAACCGTCAGGCAGATTCATCTGCATATGCCACTGTTATGCCACTTGCACCATCCATCTTTACTAAGGTCTCATTTATAATTACATTCCAGTAGAGTGGCCCAGTACAGGATCCCTGAGGACACCCTTTTGTGTTCTGTTTCATCATTCTTGTTCCACCCAAATTGAGTATGGTATATCTATCAATAAAATACAAATGTACTGTTTATCAGGTACTCTGGAATTCCCACATTACGTAATTGTTCTAAAATCAAGTGCCACTTTGCATTGTCGAATGCTCCAGTTATGTCTATGAATAATGTCAATGAGTATTTGGTGTCACCCTTCTCTATGTTTTCCAAAAATTGGTGCATGGCAACCTCCGTATCTCTGCCCTTTCGAAACCCGTACTGATGTTCATACAACATGCCATTGTTTTCCAGGTACTCTGCTATCTTTCTCCCTACCCATTTGTCCATCATCTTTCCGATCCATTTGTCTGTATCTCTTCCTTTTTCAGAGACCCGTAAAACTGTGCTGGGAATATTCCACTCAGAATACATTCATTAAATATTCGCAAGACATACTTTTCATCTTCTGTAAAAGATACTTTTACCATTTCGTGTGGTAATCCATCACATCCCGGCGATTTTCTCACTTTCAACCAGTCCCCTCTGGTGAAACGACCCTAACAGTTCCACTGGGTACCGCGACAAGTCGTTGCAACGAGAGCTGTGATGCGTGGCCGCAGCGTACTGGCATCGTTCTAAGGACAGCGATCACGTGGCATCCAAGTGTTTGCACCGTTCAGCCACAAATTGACCTCTGAATGGAACTGTTTGTGCTGTCATGGATTTCAGATTACAGCACACGTTTCCCAATCTATGTAAATAAAAATTAAATGCTGTTCGTTGTTAAGCGCATCACCTGAGAACGGCTGGACCGATTTGGCTAATTTTGATAAAATGTGTTCAGAATAGTCAGAATAAGGTATGTAGGGAAAGAAAAATTGAAAAAGTTGCACAGAAAATTCGAGAAAAACTGAAAGTACTCTTTTTACTATGGGATTTTTGTACGAACTCAAGACCGTAACTCACGATTCGAACGATGGATATGCGTAATTTTTTTTTGTTTTGTTCGTTATGGTCCTGGAAAAGTATTCACGAAAAAGAATTCCGGACAATTACAAAGGAAAGTCGGAAAATTCGGACGAACTGCAAATATCATAACACAGGCGCAAAAACGTCGAAACCCAGAAGGTAGATCCTACTACATCTATATATTATGGGGCGCTCAAACCGATTATGACTATTAAAAAAATTAATTGTCCAATTTTTTATTCTTTTTGTGACCCTGTGTAATTTTTGTATGTACTTCCGAGTGTACTCCTTCTGAAATTGAATAGCAATGGCCACAAACGTTAATAGATAGTCACGAAATTCTCCTTTCCAAATTGCATTCTTTAGGCATTCGTGGACTTCCACATCAATGGCTAACTTCTTATTTAAAAGATAGATATCAACAGGTAGAAATATCCTATACTAAAAATAAAATACTTCAGCGTTGTCTTTCAGAAACAAAGCCACTTACTTGCGGAGTACCCCAAGGATCAATTCTCGGCCCTATACTCTTTTTATTGTATGTGAACGACATGTCATCATCCACATCAGATTGCAAAATGGTTCTTTTTGCTGATGACACTAATTTACTATGTAAACACGCCAATGCTCAAAAAGTTTTGTCTAACCTTTCGACTTGGTTCCATGCAAATCGTCTCATTGTAAACACTGACAAAACAGTGTCTATGTCATTTCACAATAGTATCACAAAATCTTTACCCCAGGTTTCTCTTTCTTTAAACGGAACACAATTAAAAACTGTTACAAATACAAAATTCTTAGGTCTCCATATTCAAGACAACCTCAAATGGAATTGTCACATTGACAATCTTAATTCCCAATTAAGCAAATTGTGTTACGCATTCCGAATCTTAGTTAACGCAGTTAGTCCACGTATTTCCCGTTGCGTATATTTTGCAAACGTTTACTCCCATTTACGTTACGGCATTACCTTCTGGGGTAATTCCGGTCAGAGTATTCAAACTTTCAGAATTCAGAAGAGGATAGTTCGGATAATTTGTAAATCTCACCCCCGAAACTCTTGTAAACCTTTATTCAAGGAATTAAATATCTTAACACTTCCCTGCATTTATATTTTTGAAACGGTCGTGTTTGTTAAGACCGAATTACTGAAGTGCCACTCTTGCTTTCAGAATTCACGAACACAATACTCGCAATAGGAATAATATTCATCGCTCTAGAGTGTCAACCACTCTTTGCCAAAACGGACCTTATCATTCGGGAATCGTTCTATATAATTCTTTACCCAAGAATGTAAAAGATAATACAAAACTGAATATCTTCAAATCCGCGGTTAAAAACTACCTCCTGCACCAGTGCTTCTACACTGTAAAAGAATTTATTGATTTTAATAAACGTTAAATCCGTCTTGTACTTTATCACGCCATTGCTGTAGCACTTTTTAAATAACTTATAACTATTTCAAAAACTATTTTCTTGCATGGTTGTGTCCGTAAGGCTCATATTAACTTAGTTTTATGTGTACTCAACTTTGGCACGGTTGTGTGCATTAATTCTGTAGCCCCATCCTGGCCCGGGTTTTGCTCTGGTTTTCCTTCGAGTAGAGGCGGATTTCTTATACAGGTTCTCTAGACTTTGTCTAGGGGCGTGTTTATTGTAACAATAAATCGTGAATTTAGTTTTTTTTCAACTCTTATGATTTTTAAACACTATACTCAGAATAATCTATAGTTCGATAATAACTTGTACATGTAAATTTACAAACATATTTGCGTTAAATTACAAACATATTGACATTATATATGTATTATAACTCGCAGCTAACTTTTTATCTTATCTAGGAACTTTTGCTGAAATTTTTGAATCCGCCTCTGCCTTAGGGCCCTTGATCGGAATTGATGGGATGGTCCCTTGCTTGCTTCCGGAGAGTAAATTAGTTTATTGTCCTCCACGTGGTCATACGCAGTCTGTACTGTTTTTTGACAATAAATTTATAAATTTATAGATACCATGATCACTCAGAAATATGTTTTTTCCCTCATTTTTACTTTGTTTACACATTTAAAATAGCTTTTCACAAATTCACAAAACGATCACAAACATATTCGTGTCAGCTAGTAATAAATATAAATTAGAGTAAAACGTCGGTTTATAACTATACATGAAGAAAAAACAACACAAAATCCTCTCAATTCGTTGCAACACAAATAATGACACTCGTTACAATTATACATTTCAGTGGAATCGAGTAAGATTATCGCGACAGATTCGTTGTAAAGAAACTGTTTGGTGCAACTGCTTCATAGCTGTCGCAGAACCGCGACAACGGATTCAAAGTCGAACTGTCTGGCACACCTCCACTTGGAAAGTAAACAGATTTTTCTTCGCTTTCTACCTGCCTTACTAGAACTAGATAGAGACAGCCAGGCAACTTAATCCTTACTTTACAAGTCCATCACAAGATCATTACCAAAGCTAAGTGATTCAGACTGAAATTGTTAAAGAACGTTTTAAAAAACCAAACATGTCGAAGTATCGCAAAACATATTTCCTTCATCTTCATTCATCTGAAATGAAAACTTAAATTATTAACAGACACATTTTGCAGGATTTATATTTTTAAAGGAAGTTGTAGGAAGACCTAGAACCCTCTGAAAGGACACAATAAACGTGGACATCACAAGCAAGGGAGGAATCTTGAAACACGTCCTGCAGAACAAGACGTATGAGAGAAGCTCTTCTGAAATACCCGGGAAACTGGTAATATGATAATGCGCAAGGGCTAGTGGCACTCCGCTCCCTGAAAATTGGAAAAAGGTGGATCAATGTGATAATTACGCCAAAATTATGTAGCAAAAAGGTTTTTGGAAGACATTTAAATTAAATAATATTTACATTTGTATTTTGAGTTATTAACTTTAAAACAAAATGCGTCACGTATATTGTAGCACCAGATGTTACGGAATGACTTGATATATGTAATTTAATATTGTAATATGTAATAAATAAATATAAGTATTAAAGAAATTGACAGTAAACATTTAAGTTGTTAGTATACGCTGACATACTCAGATACTCTAGAATGCACTCGTACATAACTTAGTTTACGAAAATTTCCTTCCCTTTCCCGGGTATTATATCCGCGTTGACTGAAGTCAAAGTGGGTAACTATTTACGAAACTTGGAAGTTTTGTCTAACCTTTCGACTTGGTTCCATGCAAATCGTCTCATTGTAAACACTGACAAAACAGTGTCTATGTCATTTCACAATAGTATCACAAAATCTTTACCCCAGGTTTCTCTTTCTTTAAACGGAACACAATTAAAAACTGTTACAAATACAAAATTCTTAGGTCTCCATATTCAAGACAACCTCAAATGGAATTGTCACATTGACAATCTTAATTCCCAATTAAGCAAATTGTGTTACGCATTCCGAATCTTAGTTAACGCAGTTAGTCCACGTATTTCCCGTTGCGTATATTTTGCAAACGTTTACTCCCATTTACGTTACGGCATTACCTTCTGGGGCAATTCCGGTCAGATTATACTAACTTTCAGAATTCAGAAGAGGATAGTTCGGATAATTATTAAATCTCATCCCAGAAATTCTTGTAAACCTTTATTCAAGGAATTAAATATCTTAACACTTCCCTGCTTCTATATTTATGAAACAGTCGTGTTTGTTAAGACCGAATTACTGAAGTGCGACCCTTTCTTTATACGAAACAGTCTCGTTCACGAACACTATACACGCAATAGTAGTAATATTCATCGCCCTAGAGNCGAACACTATACACGCAAAAGTAGTAATATTCATCGCCCTAGAGTTTCAACCACTCTTTGCCAAAAAGGACCTTATCATTTGGGAATCGTTCTATATAATTCCCTGCCCAAGAATATAAGAGATTTTATGAAATTGAATCTGTTCAAAACAGCGGTTAAAAACTACCTCCTGCACCAGTGCTTCTACAATGTAAAAGAATTTATTGATTTTAATTAAAGTTAAATTCGTCTTGTACTTTATC